>NJDC01014725.1:19662-63409 GCA_002245475.1 Calephelis virginiensis
TGGTCCATACTTTGATTAAATAAATATATTACATTAAAAATATTCGACTTATGTTCCTCCCCTACAAAACGCCTATTACAGATGTAAGGACCTAATATATTCAAGTAAGGATATTACTCTCAATCGCAAAAATGTGTGACTTTGAGACGTTGAGTTGCATAGCTGCGATGTGACGTGCAATAACAAAATGCGATATAATCCGTTACAATGTCGACCTTCATAAAATAAAAGGCATATCGATAAAATATATTGTTCGTATTAAATATGTCTCATCCCTAATTTTACATATGTTTATGAATGTGACGTGTTGTCATTGCAAGAGCCAATAAGAAAGCAGTTCCTCGCTTCCCCGCACCTCAGCTATTTGCCAGAATTGTTTCAAAGCAAAATTATAAAGAATAGGCGTCTATTGGGATGTATGGTCGATGCTTTTAATGTTATACTTTTTAGACATCATGATCTCTTTCCAACTTGTTGTGATTTTGAGATTTATTTCGTTCATCACTAAGTAATTGTTCTTTAATAAATATGACTTGAACCAAGTATATGTAGGACGTCGACATATTCTAGAGCAAAGGTCCCAAACTTATTTCATGTAACACCCTATTTGAAAATCAGTTATTTTGTAGCTCCCATTTTTTTGTCTCAAAACCTAAATAGTAACATATTAGTCTCACCTGGAGTTTGATAAACCATTTTTTAGGCTCCTTAGAGTCCCCTGTAGGCTTCCAGCGCCAAGACGGGGGCTTTATCGCTCACTTTGGGAAAGACTCTAGAGATTCGTTGGTTGTCAATCCTATATTAGAATAACTAACCGCGACGAAATTTGGCACACCGAAAGTACCTAGACTACTTAAAGAGTATCCAGGAATACGAATAGGTATGGGTAAATCAAAATACGCAGGTAAAGCTTTAGACAATAGTTGTTTTACAACGTGATATTTATTTCAATACCAGCCGATCCAGCGAACTTCGTGTCGTTTGACATTAACAGCTACAAAAAGTTTGTATAGATAAAATTAAAGTGTAAAATTAAACTTTCCCTGCAATGTTCCCAGTTTTTCTTTTCTCATGATCTTTCTCCTAACAATAACAAAAACAACGAAAAAATAATTAGCAAAATTGGTCCATCCGTTCAAGCGTGATAAATTGACTTAGCGGAGTGGGCATTCATTTATATATATACATATATGACTAACTTACTGTTCCTTCACATTCATTTGGAGTTTCCATGACATCTGGCAACACATTTCTAGTGCACTGCAGAAGATAGTTCCTTAGGAAGAGCCCTCGTAATGGATGTTGGACACCACGGCACATTTCAACCAAATCCTGTTCAAGATATATAGTTTACAAGGTGCAACTTTGGTCGATTGATTGATACATATATTATATTGTACAAATGAAACTTTTATGGGATAAGACAGACAGCCAGTATGCTCTCCTGATTGTAAGAAACAAGCTACAAGCAGAAAAATTAAGTCCAACAGCTTATTCACAAAACAGCGACGCATCTATACAGTACAAGAAAAACTTAACTCAGAACACATTCAAGTTATCCACGGATTATGACGGGAAGTGAGGGAGAGTATCGCGCTCTCGCTCAGACTCGTTCATAATCGTACTTTGTCTCTTTTGCTTGGGTACAGTCGCGTAAAGCTTTTGTGTTCTAAATGTTGTATGCTATACTATATATGTACATACATGTTTTATTACATGTGGATATATAAGTGTAAATAAATGTCAGTAGAATATAACATGATTTTGTTACTTCCTTGCAAATGCGTAAATGTCTTTTTTGTGACACATTAAAAATATAAGATAATTAATATTCTAAACTATAACTAGAAACGTATACGAAAACATGCTTTCGAACTGGCGCCGAAATTCGATTTCATTTGACGAATTTAGTTGTTGTACTCGATAGTACCTGCACCACACTAGTGAACGAACATCGTACGAGGCGCATTTGAATTAAGCCCGAACTGTAACTTCTATAAAGTTTATAGACGACGCTTGACTCTTAACATCAGGAAAGATTTGCGGTCTTATCCCCCAAAAAAACAATATTGTGTTACTACTAATACCCTTAAGAGATCTTACCTTTAAGAGATCTCTTCTCAAATTAGAATTGGTTTTAATATACACAAGGCCAACTGTGATCAGCAAGTACAGTCGAGGGACAATATTGCCAGCATATTGCACCAATTCATATAGGTCAGCCACTTTACGTCCCTTCTGGAATTCTTCTAACAGATACAATTCGAGATGACGCAGCTCATCTGTTATAGCCATATCTAGTACAATTTTAAGGAATACTTCTATGTTAAAAGAGTTCCAAAATTTCACCTCACTTGTAGGCATATTGTAAATGTAAAGCTGAGCTGGCTTTTTATGATACAAATTTCCATATTACATTATTTTACTGTATCTCAAACGGTTAACCAGCGCATACATTGCATGCAGCCAAAAATAGTTTTTTTTAAACGCCATCGTCACAAAATATGAGTTTTTTCTCTGCTATACAAATAATTAGAACGTGTTATAAACTTACGGGAAAAAAATATCTAAAATTACAAAGCATTTACTTAAGTAAAATAATCACATCATTGATTAATATCAAACTCCGTACCAGTTAGATAAATTAACTGTGTGACGGCAGAACAAACTTGTATTTGTGAACATTTCGTAATTTTGTGACAATTTTAGTTAAGTAGAGGACCAGGGAAGAAACAAAAAATTATTTGGTTGATTAATGCTTAAGGCTTAATGATGAGTGGTTATCATAATCAAATGTATAATTATACATTACATTAGTTTAATGTATATTATATTAGTATCGCCTCTGTGGTCTAGCGACTTCATGAGGTCCCGGTTTCGAATCCCGGGTCGACCAACAAAATGAAAATTGGATTTTCCCAATTTTCTAATAAATAAAAAAATGTTGGTCGAGATTGGAAATGAGCCCGGTTGGCGATAGGCTTGCCACCTATCACATTGTGGGACTTAGTGTCTTCGGCTAGTCGTGGGTGCCTTGGTTGTACCTCTGCCTACCTCTTTCGGGATATGGGCGTGAAGATACTTTATATTAGTATAATATACATTAATGTATAATTATACAATACATTAGTATAATGTATATTATGTTAGTATAATGTACATTAATGTAATGTATAATTATACATTTGATTATGATAACCACTCATCATTACTCCCTGCCAAGGGCCTTGGCATGAAGAATGTATATGTATGTGTGAAATGTCATTATTGCACACTACATTACATTTGTATTAGTGTTGAAAAGGATACATAGCTCATAATAGCTTTTAGGAGACAGCAAGGACGTCCGTAGTTCTCCAAGCATTGTAGAGGCGTGCTTCAAGGCATCCATTAGTTTGGATTTGTCGAGACATCTTTTCATTTGAAATGCCTAAAATGCAGAAGTTCAAAATTTTACTAACAACAAAAAAAGTAAAAGGTGTGCACAGAAATAATTTTTTAGAAGTTTTCCATGCTCTTCTTCATTTACATTTTCAATTTCAATTTCAAACTTGTAAATGGGTAAGATCGCCTGTTCACATTCACTGTCCAGTTTGCGTCTATTATACAGAAATTGTTTTTAAAAATACTTAAAATCAAGTGTACTAACACACTAGGGCAATCAGAAGTTGTTTCTACCTATAATACATTATACAAGAAATACAAGCCACACACACAGACATAAAAGCCGTTTAAATAACTTTTCCTATTTAAAAGCAAAAAACGAAATATCTGACCGTCAATACTTTGAAAATACCCTATGGGGATGAAATATTTTGTTAACTTACCGTAACACCACTTTGGTAAGGTAAAAGCGCTAGAAAAGTTTCTGACTTCTACTCACACAGAGAGCTGTATTATTAACCTAGGCACAGGTATCCAACTAGGTCATCCACAGCAAACATAAGACCCACAATCTGATACTTGGGCCTAGTCCATAACCATTTGCCAACTAGGCTCATGTCCTAATCCCGACAACAATAGTTTTGTTAGAACATTTAAAAATCACATTTAAGATGTCGGATGCGGAAATTGAACCCAGGATCTCATGAGAAGGCACTACAGAAAAATTATTTGTATTAAAACCAGCTCAACCAATGGTTGGAGATTTAATACAAAACCTCTAATCCATGTAAGATACACACTTGAAAATTCCAAACAAAACCAAGAAATAATAATAAAAGGACTTTAGCAGCCATTTCTTCTACCCATAGAAAAAGTATTGCAAGAGATAATCAGCAAGTTATGAACGAAAAGCAGGGCACAATAAGTTTAAGGAAATAAGAAAAAATTTGGAAAAACTCAATACTTTTGTAAACTTTACTCCTTTCCCAAGTTAGTGGATATCAACTAGTCCATGGATGGAAGCTTTCTGGGTTTAGTGGATACAAACTGATAAACCATATTAATTTAATTATTCTAAAAAATCACTAGCTAAAGCTTCATCCTTAAAAAGAACATTTTCAAATTTTCCTTTAAACCTGCAAACAGCATTAAGTGTACATAAACAGGTGAAATTACCCTTCAACTAACATTTTTAATGTTTTTATGGTGTCTTCTGCACAGCCGAAAAATATACTAATAACTATCTATTTTACTGTTTTTACATAACAACTGTTCAAAATATATTCTTTATACTTGGGGGCAGAGTGGTCAAAACAGAGAGTATTTTTAATGCCGTTTCTTACAAACACTGAAGATTTTGAAGGGTTCCCCTAAAAATATTTAAGACAGCCTACCAAGATGTTTTTGACTCAAAAAGTATTTTTATTAGATTTTTAACTCTGTGATCAGTTAGTTTATTTGATTGTGTATTAAAAAAAGTTACTCATATTTTATATTGATCTAGTTTATTAGTAAAGTTCAATCAGATAAGTTAAATCAAGATTAGTATAGTTTAGATTTGGAGAAATCTTCAATGAAAGATAAATCTTGGATTCTCAAAAAAAACTTTTTATACACCATATTAACACTATAATACATTACCAAAAGGCAGCCCAATGTGTTCAGCATTCTGTTTCAAACAGAAAAATTCACCTACTTTTCTATTGGCCAAAACAAGAACAAAATGAAACAATGTTCATAATATTATTGTATCAAGGTTTAGGAGGAAACATACTTTTCTAAGTGAAATTCTTATATGAGATATTCATTCTTTTTGTATAATATTTCCTTTTCTATAATATTTGCACTGAATTATCTATCTATAATTTATTATTATTATCTATATGAATTATTTATCTATAATTTTGGCACACCACAATGTGGTAGAATATTGAGGTAGAAACAAATATTTTTTGTAACAACTTCTAATAAATAAATAAATAAATAAAATATATCATTTCATCCTTTAATTGAACTAATAATGTTTCAAATAAAAATACATATTACATAGGTTACTCTCAACTCCTAGTTGCAAATTTGTTCTAAGATAATTATGCAATGTATATTGTGGCTGTAACTATTTTATTTAGGTCTCCCTTATTCTTGACAAAAATATTTACATACAAAAAATAAATCTATCCTTAAAAAGTAAAAACAAATGCTACACCTAAATTAAATACATCAGCTTAATTACTATATAACTTATGACTGCAGTTAAGATGGTAAAACTAAAAACAAGTTCTTATATACCTGAACTTTGACCACATTTAGTGCTTCCTCTAAGAGCTTCTCCTGCTCTTCCACGGGAGAAGCTTGATTAGTCATTTGGCTCTAGAAAGATATAACAATTAGATGCTTATCAATAAACACTAAAAAACACAAGATTTACAACACTAACATTAGACCAAATATACAAAAATGGATGGTCCAATCGCTCCATAATTTGAATGCACTAGTAACTAGTTTGCATACGTACCGGCTAGTAGTCTCAGTGTTAGATATCTAAAATTTATGCTGATAAAGATGTTTGTCGACAATTGAAGTGATTAACGTTATATTTTCTCCTTGAAAAGTGGGTGTTACTTACAAATTAAAAATCAAAATTGTTGTGATTAATTGACAAACGACAAACGTCACTTTCAAGTTTGAAGTTTGAAGTTTAACATGTTAGTTGTGTATTATAAGTTTATTATCTATGTTGTAGTCTTTGAACTGAGTTTAGTACATTATACAACTTACTGTCTTCAGCTAGTCGTGGAGAGCCTGGGAGAGCCCTAGTTGTGGCTCTTCCTGCTTCTTTAGGAAAATAGGTGCGAAGATACATTTTATGTACCTAGCTAAAGTCCCGAGATCACACATAGGCTACTTTTTAAAAATTAATCCCCAATGGATGAAATTAATACTCAATAAATGGAGATGAAAGTTTATATGAAAATCGTTTCTATTCAAATCTAACCTAACATCAAATAGCTGTCAAATGAGTTGATTTATAGATATTTGCTATCTTTTGTGGCTAACAGAAATACAATGGAGATAGCAAATATAAAACACGTAATTTGACAGCTATTTGATGTACACTTTTTCCAGTGATCATCACTAAAAAGATACGGAATAACCCCGCAGGTAATACATTTGTTCGTTTGACTGCTCTTATATTTTTAAATAAAAAAAAACATTTACTTTTTATCTACATATTTTATCACATTATGGTGTGGAAATATTTTTATATTTATATAAGTAAACTGTTTTTATTTTTGGATGAGATTTTACTCAAACCACTTTCTTTACTCACTCATACGAATTATTGTTACGATAGACGCGGATAGATATTGTTTATATTTTGTTAAGGTATTCTTTTCTAGAAACGTAAAACAAAATATCAACGATAATAGCACTCGTATCACTATAAACTTTCAAACAAAATATGGCATCAAATATATTATAATCACTACGTTTCAATGACATCTATGGGAAGCATGAGGACTGTCAAGACATCCCTTTAAATTTATACAAAAATGAGCATTGACAAAATTTATTGATATAACATTTGCTAAAAAGAAATGTTGCTTCGTAATGTTGTCGATTCCAAAGGTATTTGTCCAACAACATTTGCTGAACATTGTTGCACTTCCTTAAGTAAGAATTCTATGTTTTTGAAGTGCTTATAGGTATTTAGAGGTCAATGATGTTAGGTAGGCCCCCGTGTTGGTCCGGGCTCCGTTGCAGAATAGACCATCTGCCTTCCTCTCTGGTAGCTCATAAAAGGCGAGCATAGGCTTACCGTCACTGACACCGTGACATCTGACTAGGTGGTAGAGTTTCGCAGCGACTCACCCGGAGTAGTACCACTGACTTACCTATTCCTGCCGTCATAACGTAATGACGTGTTCCGGTTCAGAGGGTAAGGTAGCCGGTAAACTTACTTTTGCTTGAGACCTTACATCCCGGCCTCAGGTTGGCAACGTACTATTACCATCTTTGGTGTCTGTAGGCAGCGTGAATTTCTTGCCATCTGGAAATCCGTCTGCTTGTTTGCCTTCCAATATCAAAAAAAACCTACTTAAAATTAGAAGTCAATGATGTTTTGGCACCATCGAGAGAAATATGGTCGAAGATTTTTCATAATTACTGAATTTCGTGTTGATATTGTACGTGTAAAAGTGCGCAAATGAAATAATCATGAAAAAATTAGCGTTTCGTGTATTTCTTCGTTGCCGCCAAATCTCACTATATGAGCTTGAGTAATGAGGTCACCGCTTTACCCGCTCTTGCCTGACATGACTTACTGACGACTTATGACTGATGACTAAAATTGAATAAAATTGTTAGATGTATAATTGACAAAAATTGATATAAAATTTGATGAACTTGACTTATGGCAAAATACTAACATCTAGGCCCAAACCTAAAAAAAACACAAGAAATGATGCAAGACACTGACAGTTGACGTAATTTGAAGTTGACAGTTTGCAGATTATAAGAAAAAAATACGATTTATTTTAAAAGTTTAAATTACTTACTGATAAGAAATCAGATAAAACATTATTTAAATGGATAACAAGCAATCTTTGAGTCAATACTTCGATAGTAATGAAGTTCCTCCAGCGTCACAATTTTTTGATGAAATAGGAACATCACCGTCAGAAATGATCCAGAGTATTTATCTTGGAAGTTCTGAAGGTACTAAAAATACAATGAAGATGTTTATCACAGATATGCTTACAAATACACTGATACAACAGCTGGTTTAGTTTTTGTGTTCTTTTAAGCTTTTGTTCAGTAACAAATTAGAAAAATTGTGTCTCCAAATTATGGAAACGCTCGTATTATTATTATACTATAACTACTTCCTATTAGTGAAGTAAAAAGTAAGTATCTTCACGCCTATATCCTTGAAGAGGTAGGTACAGGTACAACCCACGACGAAGTTAAGTCCGACGCCGGATCGCTAGACCACAGAGGCGATCCTATTGTAAGTTAGTCATGATTTATTAGTTTTTTTTATAAATAGGTACATATTAAATATCATGTTCAAGTCTTACTAAACAGAATGATTTTAATTTCATTCTTTTTCTAACATAATATCACTTTGTTGATTTTTTTTGCTTTAGAAATATTTATTCTCAATATTTTATCATAAATTTACATTGATTATGGTGTATTTTTATAGTGTCAAGTGGTTATACCCAGTTAGCATAGATATGAATCAATATGCTTAGTTCAGTGGTCAAGCCAGTATTAATAATGATACATACATACAAAATATCTTCGTGCCAAGTCACGGAATTAGGCAGAGAGTATCGAGTGCCAGACCCCACGATCCTGACAAATCTTTCTGGCTTCTTTCACATTTATTACACTTTTTATACAAACACACTGGTTTCGGAGACTTGACACCATCCTCGGATAATATCCGAGTGATCTGATCGTGGAATATGAACCTTGGTCTCCCCGGGTACCTACATCCATCCACATTTCTTTCCACATTAACAATGATGATGAGCATTATACAGTCTGGCCATGTATTAGTATAATTTTGTATATTAGTTGACTGATAACTATGACACAAGCCTATAATTTGCTTACTTTAGGGATAGGTGAATCAATAATATGTCTAAACATTCATTTATTTCATATGTTTTACTATAATTACACTTTCTAACACCTGTTGAGTTTATAACATATTAGGGTTTACTAGTTTGCTAAAAAGCAAAATATTTCTTTTAATGGTAGATAGGTATATGTTTAGAAAAACTGACAATTGGGGAAATTTTGTTGTGCGCTTCCTAAGTAATCACTATCTTCTTTAAACTATAGTTATAAAAAGAGACAAAACATGTTTGGTGTTAGATTAGTTTATACTTTGTACACAAAATTTCCAAAGATTTTTAATTTATCCATTGCAGGACCTTGATTAACATGTCTGGACTAATCTAAAATATTATATCTCTTTTATTTTCGTTTTATTGGAAAAAGCAGACACTTAAAATATGTTTAATTGCTGCATAGCAAAGCTATCACCAATAAGTAAATCTTTATTATTTATTCCTTTTAGGTCCACCAACAACAGGACTTTTAACCCAAAGTACCACATCATTTTCTCAACCTAATATGTCTCAAGACATACAGTTCTTAGAAGTTGTACCAACCGTTAGTGGGTCTACTGCTGTACCTGCATCTAGCCTACCAGATCCATCGACCTTTTTTGACACAATAGGACCAGAACCACAAATTGGTCCTGGTATAGTGAGTAGTACCGTTACTCCACCGGTGGCCCTAATTTCTGAGGCTATGGATGGTCTTAGTGTCAAGGTAATATTTAATATTTTAGCCTCTTTTAAAATATCTTTAACACGTCATATCCAATAATTGTCGATACAAGTTACATGTCCGAAACCTTGTATAAAGAATGCTTGCTTTTATGTATAAAAAAATATTCTTTTTCTTCTTCTGCTGAGATTGTAATATTTGAAAAAATCAGATTCTATTTTTGTTGAAGGTAGAACTGATTGAACCAAGTTTGACAAACAAATTTAAATTTAAATAAAACATTTTTACTTTAGTTTTCTATGATTAACAGACTTTCTATAATTTATTTGGTAGTTTTAGGATTAAAAGACTAGAAAAAAGCTAAATCTAAACTCAGCTAATGTTGGAACAAGTAGCTTTACAATGCTAAAGGTATTTTTAAAATTTATTTTAGAGATTATGCTAAATCAAAGAAACTTGTTTTTTCTTTAAATCATAATTCTGTCCAAATGTACATCTGGTTTTTGTAAGATATTAAATAAATATTTATTTTTAGATAAATGTACTGAAATATATGTTTAGTTGTATATTTGTTGTTTATTTTTGCTATTAAGAATCAACCCGTTGATAAAGAGGCCGATAGAAGGAGAGATGCATGGCTCCCATCAGATGAAGCCAAAAAGACATTATTGAAGGTATGATTTAGTTTTATAAATATTACTATTCAAATTAAAATGACCCATAATTTTATGTACCAATTAACTTTTTTATCATTGTTAATTTTTTTTTTAAGCAATCATCAACACAGTAAAAAATATCACATTGTTGCTTATAACCACTTCAGCCAACTTAGCTTTTTCCAGAAAGTTAACAGGTCCTGCCAATAACCTGTTATTTCTTATTTATAATCCATTAAATTGTTAACTACTGTAAACATAGACAAAATACAAAAAACTGACTCTAATTTCGATATTACAAGTATCCAAGTAAACAAAGAAATTTAGGGTTTTCCCCTATTTTCCTGAGATTTTGTTATCAGATCCTAACTTGGTAATAATGTGACCACCTCATAGGTATAACCTTTCACATTTTTTATCTTTTTTTGGTAAATAATACAGAAATTGATGGGCAATGAACATGCATTAAAAAAATAGACTGTGAACATATTATTATGACTTTTCAATCAGTTGAAAATGAATTACCTTTATTACGAAATTATTTTATGCAGTAGGTATTCTAATCACAGTATTGAGGATAAAAGAAAAATTTTTTCTTGTATTCAGTGATTTTAGAAAAAAAACTTTAAGTCATTTAATAATAATTGAGGTTATTAATCACCTTTAAAATCTATAATTAAATGATATAAATATTTTAGGCACAATCATCACCAAAAGGCTCTTTCTTTCCCGAGCGAGAAGTTTTAACAATGCCTGGATTAGTATTAGAAGAAGAATTGGTAAGTATTGACTATATTATTATATATTATAGTGTGTTTGTAAATACTACGTCCTTTAACAACATGATGGAGTGATTTTATAATATATTTTTATGTAGAAAAATAGAAAATACACTTGCATTTGCCACTAGTCAAGTAGAAAATTTGCATTAAGTTACCTGATTTAAGAAAATCGAGTATGAAATTTTTGCCTCTGTGGTCTAGCTGTCTGTCTTGTAGGTCTTGATTTCATAAGGTCTTGGGTTCGATCCCGTATCACGCAAGAAAAAGAAATTGTGTTCGTTAAATTTTCTAATAAAAAATAACATTGCCCTGGATTGGATATGTGCCCAGTTGGCGATAGGGTTGCCACCTATCACACTGTAGATCTTAATGTCTTTGGCTAGTCGTGGCCCGTGGCTGCCCTGGTTGCTCCGCTGTCTACCTCTTCGGGAATACGGGTGTGAAGATACCTTCCTTTCTTTCCACTGCTAAAGCTACCGTCGTTGTCATAGAAAGATGCCCTTCAAGAGGTAGCAGTGAAGTACTTGGGTGTCAGCTCAGCGGGCAGCCGCGGCGTGGTGCGGGCCGAGCACGTCAGCCGGGACGAGGCGGGGCTCCGCGAGCTGCTCCGCACCGGCTACCTGCGGGCTGCCGTCAACCTCACCGGCACTCTGCTCAACGCTGCTGGACAAGGTGTGACGCAGACATACGCAATAACCATTAAGATCAATAAAACTGCGAAATTCGACTCTATTTTATTAAATACTAGCTGCCCGCCCTCGCTTCGCTTCGGTTATTCAAGAATAAAAATCCTGCTAATACGTATTATAAAAGCGAAAGTTTGTGAGTATGTCTGGATGTCAGGATGTCAGTATGGATGGATGCAGTAAGCGCGCATGTCTTTGCTACGCTTCAACGATATTTTTTTTGCGCCCGGAAATTTTTACTTTTTGATAACTCATTAGGTAGTTGTTAATTTTTTTTTGATAGTGGAAAAGGCAATTTTGATCTAAATTACACGCATAACGTATCTAACAGATTTATTTCATTAAGGGTTAATACTGTATTGTTAAAAATATGTTCTAAAGTAACCCTTCATTTTACTGTTTTAAGTAAACGCAAAAAACTGTTATTGTGGGTTATTCTTTAAAGAACGTATTTTTATTTTAGCACTTGCCCTGTGCTTGGGATAAATTTTCTATAAATTTTAAAGAAAGAAAAAAAAAATTTTTCGCCCCAGACAGGATTTGAACCTGTAACCTTTCGTCTCAAGCCGACGAATGCTCTAACCAATTGAGCTACTGAGGATTCAAGTCCCGTGGCGAAATTTTTAATTCCTTTCTAACCCGTTAACGCGGGTTAGAAAGGAATTTGGACGCGCCACGGGACTTGAATCCTCAGTAGCTCAATTGGTTAGAGCATTCGTCGGCTTGAGACGAAAGGTTACAGGTTCAAATCCTGTCTGGGGCGAAATTTTTTCTTTCTTTAAAATTTATAGAAAATTCTTTAAAGAAGACCACCGCTTACTTTTTTTGAGATCTATCGAAGATGATAAATCCCACCATACATTGTTTTGTTAAAACGCAAAAGGTTTTGGCAGCGTTTTCGAGGAAAGCTCCCGATCGGCTTATTTTTTTGCCGACATATTGAACTAATATCATTGTAATATCGTTGGTTTGTACAAAACATAAACTTCCTATACACTAAAACCTTCCTCAAGAATTGTTCTATCTACTGTTGAAAACCGAATGAAAATCCGTTCAGGACTTTTCGAATAAATTGCGAACAGACAGACAGACGCGGCGGGGGACTTTGTTTATAATATGTATTGATCACGTCGCGTTTAGATCATTTTTTTTTTCGAAAGATAGCTAATGATTTTTGTCTATTTTGATAACGAAAATATGAATTTATGCATAATTTTATACATTATTATTTTATTTATATTCCCCGTGTTGGTACCTATCTCGTAAGTTTCGCAGCGACTCGACTGGGATTGGTACCATCACTCTAACCGTGCCGCCTTAACGTCGGTGCCTGCCATTGTCTTGTTCCGGTTCGGAGGATAAGGTAGCCGGTAAACTTTTGTTGAAGGCATAGCATCCCGGCCTCAAGTTGGCAACTCACCATTACCACCCTTGGTGTCTCTAGGTGGCGTGTTTTTTTACCATCAGGAAATCTTGTTTGCCTTCCGATATCATAAAAAAATATTTATTATTATTTTATTTTCTACATAGAAATAACTCAAAAACCACTAGTCGAATTATGATAAAATGTTTATGGGACCACTTCCGAATCACGACCTACCTTTTTGAAAACTTATCATCAAAATCGGTTCGTAAATAATAAAAATAATAAGCATGTAGTAAAAATTAGAACTTCCTTTTTTAGTGGGTTAAAAAACAAATCTTAGAACTAAGCCAAAGTATACCAAAAAAATGGAAATTTACAGTTTATTTCTAATTGATGTCTCAAAGAAAGCGCAGTGGCTGTATCACAAAAACTAAATATAAATTGATAGCCTGTGAAAAAATGGGGTCATTATTTTGTTAAATTACTATTAATGTTTTTTGTTCATGATTGTTTGATTGTCTGTCCTTCTTTTCGACATTAATGAAGGTACGAAAAACTTGGGGCAGATTTTACGGTATTTTTATGTATGGAAATAGTTTTAAGAGACTGGAAAGTGACATAGGCTGCTTTTTAATACTATACTGTCTAACCCGGCGAACTTACTACTATTATTGATTTCAGACTCAGTGTAAATCTTTTTATTTTAGTTTAGAACTGTCGGTATGTCAAACATAAACAACAGATTTGAAAATAGCGCGACATGTATTAAAATATCAATCTACCCGCATTATCGAGCTGTTAGAATTCGACAAAAGATGGCAGGATACTGTTTTGCATCGCGGTTGTGTTTGTATAAATTGCATTTTATATATTATTAAATTGTAATATTAACGTTATACACTGACAAGATTAAACTGACAAAAACTTTTATCTGGAAAAGATCACAATTGGTTAACGAATTGTGATCTGTATTATATAAAAAAGAATATAAAGTATCTTCACGCTCATATCCCCGAAGAATAAGGTAGAGACACTTCCAGTGTTGCCAACTCGGATTTTGAAAAAGGCGTAGGTCAGAGTAGGATTGTGTAATATAGGGTTTTTAAGATATCGAATATAACTAACTTAGAAGCTATATATCTATAACTAACTAGATATCCGGAATCAGATTCCGAAACTATATATTTTCTAAAGCTATGTATTGGTGAATCGGTCTGTAGTTGGTAATATCAAACTTATAAAACGATGTTAGTTACAACTGTATACCTACCGTATCATAACCGTATGATATCATTGTAATTTATTATATTCAACTCTGTCTGGATTTTTTTTACCTAGTTACCTAGGCACATTGAGTGTATTACAGATATTTAATGGTTACTTTTACAAATACAGTAATATTTACTGAAATAGGTATTCGTTTTAGTAAGTTTTGCGTAAATAAATATATTTGGTACCTACTATCTACTTATTTGCAATCAAAATGCGAAAATAAACTTAACAATATCGATGTCAATGAACTTTCCTTCATACTTCTACCAGGCTTAGGACTGTTTGGTATGAGATAGATCAGTTCGTGACTGATCAATAAATTTGATTGTTTTAAGCGCAATTCACACATACAGCGGGAGTGTGTCAGGCGCAGGTCGGGACGGGAATACGGCAGGTCCAATTACCTATGTACTTGTATTGTTTGCTATCGCGTACCCGTGGATATGGATGGAGTTGGTGTCGGCGTCAGGGTCATTGTCGTATTTATGGTCGCCGTCGAAGTAGTCGCTGCTGATGTCGTTGATGTTGTTGAGCCTACAGCTAAAGTCGCACTAATTTCCTGTCCCCCAAACATGAGCCTCGAATAGGCATCCAAGTGTCTCTTTTTCAAGTGGGCTTTCAAATTTGAAATTTCGTCAGTGCCTTTGTAACTATACGAATCGCCGCAAGCTCGACATTTGGCCTTTTTGTCTTCAATAGGTATTTGTTTTATCAAAATAATCCCAAAGGGTACTTACTTGAATTTACACGAGACATTTCGAAATGTTTTATCAATTAGTAACTGAGATAAATCTAATAAACCTAATGACCTAACTAATATTTTACATATTATGATACAAAAACACAACACTTAACTATTTATCTGCAACTTAATATAGATAACTAACTAATAACATAACTAATATCTGTAACCTAGGTTTAATGAAAGAACATAAATTAACAAACAATTTTAACTTGCGAAATTGTTTGCACTTAATTCCATATCCCTGAATCTATCAATAGAATAATAAGAAATAATTAGAAATGTATCATAGAAGCGGACACCGGACACATTAATCGGAATTATGAGTTCAAGGACAAAGGTCAGTAAGAATTCCTTTAATGTATATTAAAAATATGGCAAAATACACGAGAAAGTATCGAAATAACCTTAGGTAATCTTAATATGTTTCAAGTATGAAATCCTACAAATGATCCCCTATTGCTATTTCACTCGCCCACAAACAATCCTTTCAGTCGCCCGCGCGCGTGTCCTCCTGCATCGGTTCGGTTATACTCGTCGTACCTATATCGTATCTTCTGTTCGTTTGTAGACCGTATTGCGATGCGATACGGTTTGATTTGATATCCTATCGAGATACCAAACCGAGCGTATCGCTACGACTCACTAATACAGGGTTTTAAAAAAATATATAATTTTTATAGGCATTTATATCGGATATTGCGATATTGGTCTAATATACGTTTCAATATCTATATACGATTTGTATCGCCCACTCCTACGTCAGAGTAGAAAATGGCGTAAAAATGGTAATGTAAAATTTCCATATGGAAAATACGTAGATCTACGTACTTTTTTTGGAGTAAAATGAAGAGAGTTGGGTAGGTAAAAGTGAATAAAACGACAATTTATATAACTCTAAAAGTAGTAGACAGCAGACAAACAGTAAATTAAAAAAATACTGTTAGCAAACAAAAAAATCTATGAATTACCACTAGTTTGCTACTTTCAGAGTCATCATCATTTTATTTAAATTATTAATTTTTATTATCATTCTCATACAAATAAAATTTATACATATATTTATTACAATTTTTAGTATGTTCCAGCGAAGCCTCGCGGTTTTTTAAACCTACTTTTCGTTAAAAGTAAGCCTGTTAGCGTGTCAGTGTGAAGCCTGTTTCTTATACTAGTTTTTGGAAGTTGAAAAATATCGAAATTAAACAACTTCTTCGAAATCAATTCAATTAAATTTAAATAGCAACAGGTCGTTTTTTATTCTTCGTTCGAAATATTTTTTTAGTTGTTGTAGTTAAATTTTATCCCAGTCGGGGAAAGGCCCGAGTTCATACAGCTACGTATTCCGTAGATATTAATAAATATTTTTTTGGTAAATATTTTCAATTCGTTTTATCAAATATCACTTAAAATATCACAGAATCTTGAGTAAATCGGTGTCCACTTTACTCAAGCTCATTTTATGAGATTTGGCGGCAACGAGGGACTACCTACACAATACACTAATTTCTTCATAATTATTTTACTTGTGCACTAAAACTGGCATAACTGAAATAAACACCTTAACAAACAAATTTTACTCATAATTACGTTTTTTTCCACATCGCAGCGACTCGTCCGGATTGGTATCACCGCCTTACCTATTCCTGCCACCATAACGTCCAATGCTTTCCGTTGACTTGTTCCGATTCGGACGGTAAGGTAGCCGGTAAACTTACTTTTGCTCGAGACCTAACATCCCGGCCTCAGGTTGGCAACGCACAATTACCACCTTTGGTGTCTCTAGGCGGAGTGAATTTCTTACCATCAGGAAATCCGTCTGCTTGTTTGCCTTATTTATAATTATAAAAAACATATTAGATAGAAACGGTTAAATGCTACATTAATTCCAATAATTTCATTGATTAAATTGAATTGCAAACAATTTTAAAAATACATTTGTGTCGTAAGCAACTCTCGTAATATACTTATTCGTATCCTTCAGTTCTCTCGTCGCCGCCTCCGTAACTCGGTATAAAACATGTAATATTATTGGTCGAGATATAATTACTATATGTATGTAGTATTATTACTACATGTCTCCCCTGTGGTCTAGCGGTCCGATGTTGGACTTGACTTCATGAGGTCTAGAGTTCCACCCCAGGTCGGGCAACTAAAAGGAAATGTGTAAAAAAATAACTTTGCCCGGGATCGGATATATGCCCGGCCACCTATCATAAGGGGCCCTGGTTTTGTATATCTGCCTTTCTCTTCGGGGATATGGGCATGACGATATATCTTTTTAATTTGAATAATAATTTCAAGTTTAATTGGATTTAATTCAATTGCAGATGATTATAGAATTACATTGGTATCCTTTTACGTAAATTTCGATACTTAACTCGATATCAAATATATAATACTAGCTGTTGCCCGCGGCGTTGCCCTCGTGGTTAATGGTCTCACAGGAATATTTTTCGGGATAAAAACTATCCTATCTGTTAATCCAAGTTATATCCCATAGGGGGTCTATGAGGGTCTATTTGTGTACCAAATTTCATGAAATCGGTTTAGCAATTTTAGCTTGAAGAAGTAAAAAACATACAAACTTTCGCATTTATACTTAATATGAATAGGATTATTGGTCGAGCTGTACATCGACTTACTATAGGTAAGTTTGTACTATTATTACTATATGTTGTTTTTTTATTTGTAAATTTAGGTGCAGGCCGCATGCAAAGGCCGACCAAACACACGCCAAGGTCTCTTCAAATCTGGCTGACGAGGTTCGCGATTATGTGCCGGATCAAGTTGTACGAGCCGCTGCAGAAGGAGGCAGAACCTTTTGGTGATTTCAGCAAACCAGATATGTTTTATCAGGTACACACTTAAAAAAATATTCACGCCAAGTCCCTTGCAGTTGCAGGGTATGCAGAGAGTATCTAGTGCTAAATGTCACAATTTTTGCATACCTACCTAGCTCCCTACATTTATTTATTTATTTAACACTTTATTGCACACAAAAACTAAAATACACAAAATACACGACAAGTCAAAAATGCACAAAAGGCGATCTTATTTCTAACTAAAGAAATTTCTTCCAGCCAACCCAAAAAAATTAAGCTGTGAAAGTAAAATGGAAGGCATCGTGTACAAAACAATTAACTATAGCTATACTTAGAACAAATAAATAAAATATACTAATAAAGTGTGTAAAAAAAAATACATGTTCATAACTCATACAAACCCGCAGGTCTCGGAGACTCTTGCACCCACACTACGATAAAATCTGAGCGATTTGATTGTAGAATGTCATCCTAGGTCTCCCCGTGTACCTATCCACCCACATTAGCATTCTATTATTATAATTAGCATATATATGTTGTGTCAATCTTTCATCTGGCATTCTATACAACCGAACCAACGGAGCGTACGCTTTCTCATTTTTACAACGACACTGACTTTCAAACTCTTTCTCGGGTCTCACTGTTGCGAATACGGTCAGCTAGCGTTACTTACGCCACATATTTCGACCGTATATATCCTATCATCCTTTTTTGTCATACCCAACTCATGTTTTCCTTGGAATAAGAACAGAATTATGCAAAATGAATATCTATCAGGTACTTTTACCAAAATTAATTTTAGTGTATACATATGTATGCTTTGTTGTAACCAAGTTACAACGTTACAACGATATAGTACAATGAGTTAGTTATTAACGTATTATAGTACTACGAGTAGTAAGACTATTAAGTTTTTTCAAGTTCCAAAACAAAGAATAATCATAATTTATTGTTTTTTTTTATCGTGTTTGTCCGGGCTCCAGTGCAGAATAGACCATCTGCCTTCATGCCAGGCTGCTCGTAAAAGGCGAGCATAGGCTTATTACTAACACCGTGATATTCTACTAGGTGGTACTAGGTGGTAGAGTTTCGCAGCGACTCTCCCGGATTCATACAACCGCTTTACCTATTCCTACCGCCATAACGTCAATGCTTGCCATTGAAGTTTTTCGGTTCGGAGGGTAACGTAGTCGGTAAACTTACCCTTTCTCGAGGCCTAACATACCGGCCTCAAGTTGGCAACGCACCATTACCACCTTTGGTGTCTCTAGGCGGCGTGAATTTCTTACCATCAGGAAATCCGTCTGCTTGTTTGCCTTCCAATATTTAAAAAAAAATAAAAAGAATCACACCCGACACCCCTCAACATAATGCAGCTAAGAACCATCTCGACCATGTCAGCTTTCAAACAAAAAAACCCTTTCGAAATCGGTCCATTCGTTTAGAAGGTTTAACGTCACAGGCAGATACACAAACACGTCAACCAAAAAAAAGTATTTTTTTAATATCATACTTGTTTACACCAAAGATGGTAACGGTGTGTTATCAAACTGAAGCTGAATTGTTACGCCTCGTGAGTAAGTGTACCGGTTACCTGACCATCCAAACCTAAACAGAACAATGACAATAACTGAGTTACATTTTTTTTTCAGTTTTATCCAGACTCGTACGAGAATCGAACTGGGTCACTGGTGCCGTTCTCGTTGCGTTTGCTTGTAGCCGAGCTACCGATGCACACTGGGAGCGCTGAACAGGCGATGGACAGACTGTACGCTATGTTGCATATTATACAACAGGTATCTATCTATATTATACACATAAAAGAAAGTCGCGTTAGTTACACTATTTATAACTCAGGAACGGCTTAACCGATTCGATTAAAAATTGATGCGAAGGTAGATTAAAACCAGGAAACGGACATAGGACACTTTACGTTACGATTTCTTCCGATTAACTTTGTTCCCTGTGGGACTTGGATATGTTCTCGTGGTAAAAAGTAGCCTATGTCCTTTCTCAAAGTCTTATCGAAATTCATGCCAAATTTTATCAAAATCGGTGCAGTGGTTGAAGCGTAAGAGCGTAACAGACAGACAAAGTTACTTTCGAATTTATAATATTACTCCATAATTCATATTATGGATAAATAGCCTAGATCGATACAACCTCAAATGCTTAAAAACTATTTATTCCAAGTAGGTACAAGTATAAAAAATGTTTTAGGTACAAAAATATTTACATACATACATACATACATATCTTCACGCCAAGTCCCTTACGGGGTAGGCAGAGAGTATCGAGTGCCAGTACAAAATATTTACATCACAGTAAATAATGACATGAGTTCTTAACGAATGAATGAATAAATTAAATTTATTTTTGTAAACAATGAATAAATGAAAGATTTTTTTATGTGAGAGATTTAATATTAATTTTATGTAACTAATTGTAAAAAAGGGATATTACCTTTTTTGTATATTAAACTATCAGTCTGTCCCAGCTACGCACTGGTGGACAAACATCTGTGTACATATAAACCTTCCTCTTGAATCACGCTATTTATTAAAAAACCGCATCAAAATCCGTTGCGTATTCTAAAGATCTAAGCGTACGTAGGGACAGACAGCGGACAGTGACTTTGTTTTATACTATGTAATGATATATCAATAATATGTAGATGCTGTCAAATCTTAACGACGGTAAGACAGAAGATGGAAGTGCAACAATAAGTGGTGAGGACAAAACTGAATCTATCCGCCTGTGGACGGGCAGACGGACTCGTGTATTACACTCCATAGTCAATTGTGCGATCTTCTTAAAGGTAAATGATAAACGATTGAGCGGTATGTACTATGTAGTAGCATAAGTTCACGTAATTACATAGTTCACGTTCAAGTAATGGCTCACAATGAAATTGTCATGGGTTATAATGAGATTGTCATGGCTCATAAGGAAACTGTCATGGCTCATAACGTGATTTTCATGACTCATTAAGTGATTATCATTGCTCGAAATGAGATCGTCATGAGTCAAAATGAGATTGTCATGGCTCATAATGAAACTATCATGGTTTTAATGTGATTGTCATGACTCATCAAGTGATTATCATTGCTCGAAATGAGATCGTCATGGGTCATAATGGCTTGTAATGTGATTGTCATGGCCCATAATGCGATTGTCATGGCTTATGAAATGTTATTGGCCTAACTCATAATGAAATTGTCATAACTCATTCTTATAATGAAATATTAGCTAAGTGAATTTCCAGCGATATTACACATTGAATGCAAATGCTCATGTAACATTATTTAAACATATTTGCAAACAGCTTCGATTACATAAAAAAAAATTAATTGCCGTAAGCGTAAATCAAAAGTAGCGGATTCAAGCCTTGGTTATGGCGAAAAATTTCTTACTCAAGAAAATTAAAATCCCTATTTAATGGCGATGGTTCTGCTTTGAAACTGAATACATTTTCAATTATAAATATATTATTGTTTCAAAGAAATATACGTAATATTTCTTTTAAACAATAATATATTTATAATACTGTTTATAGTATTTATAGTACTGTTTCTTTGTTAAAGAAACTCATGTTTTGCTTTAAATCAAAAATGTTTATTCGTAAGAAATTTGTTTTAGAATTTTATGTTGCAGGAGCACAAAAAATTCTGCGACGTTGAGCCTTTCGCAGCTACCTTACCCCTTTTAAATAGAAAACCATAATAAAGAGCATTGATATTATAGCGACAGGAATAGCAAAGACATTTGTACCAACCGTCGATACCAACGAGTATACTACTATTGACTGACTGTGCTTAAATATGTGGTGTGTAGCCATCTTACAAAATGATTCAACTGAGTATTAATAGGATAGAGTGCTGTGTTGAAATTGGTAGGGATCCACTAAGGGTAATGCTGTTTAGCATCAATTAAACTTAATTTAGGTGTACCCTATATTTTTTCAATGAAACGAAAAGAGATGGAACATTTTAAACATGCCTGATTAGTTTGGACAATTTGTAACGTTTTTAATTTCTGTTTTAGGAATAGATTACAAGTTTTTAGAAATGCCATGTACAAACTATTCTGAAAGCACTAAAGTGTTTTGTCTCTTTCTATAACTACAATTAAAAGAAGATAGTGATAACTTAATATTAGTTTGGGTGCGTAACAAAATTACTACCACTATTTTACCTATTCCTGAGTCCTGACACCATGACAATGTTTGTCAATGTTGTGTTTTGGTCCGGAGAGGAGAGTAGAGCCGATATACATGCACAATAGGGCTTATATCCCGAAAACAGGACAACGACGCACCTATGGTGTTTATAGGCCGCGATTGTCTTGCCAACACGGTCTCACGCTTGTCGCGTCTTTGGTCTAGCGTTCTGTGTAGAACTTGGCACCATGGGGGCTCGATCCTCGGGTCGGGCAGCAAAAAGAAATCAGTGTTTTTTTTTTCAGTTTTCTAATAAAAACAACGTTACCTGGGATTGGATATGTGATCGGTTGGCGACAGGTTTGCCAACTTTCACATTGCGGAACTTAGTGTTGTTGTACCTCTGCATACCTCTTCGGGGATATGGGAATGAATTGTGTTCGCCCTTAAAAGAGAAGATTGTTCTATTTCCAGGATTACAGGTTGGGCACAAAAGTGTTATCGGAGCTGCGAGTGCAGGCCACCTCGCCGGTACAGCAGCGGGCGCTGGCGAGTGCGCTCTGCCGGCTCTACCTGCTGGCCGGGCACGTCAAGTTGGCACAGACTAACTTCGACTTGGCCAAGGAGGCTAGAAATCGCAATATGTAACTTATTATATTTCTATAAATTTTAAAGAAAGAAAAAATTTCGCCCCAGCCAGATTTTTAACATGTAACCTTTCGTCTCAAGCCGACGAATATAATATTCTATGTTTCCGTGTGGTCTAGCGGTCCATGTGTTGGACTTGACTTCATAAGGTCCCTCTTTCTATTCCCGGGTCTGGCAACAAAAAGAAAACGTTGTTTTTCCAATTTTCTAATTAAAAAAAATGCTCGGGATTGGATGTGTGCTCTTGGTTGGCTTGCCACATATTACATTGTGGAACCTATTGCTAGTCGTTGGTGCCCTGGATGTGTCTCTGCCTACCAGTTTTAGGATATGGGCGTGAAGATACTTACTTTCGTATTTCTAACCTCGATAGGAAAGAGTGTTTGCATTCATACATGAATGTTGTATTTGAAACACATGTCAATGAAGTGTTTAAAAATATTTCAGATGTCCAACCCCCGACGTTCGGGAGTACGTAGACTTGGGTTTGATAGAAATAGCCCACGGGAAGTACCAAGAGGCTTATGGCAACTTCGCGAGGGCCGCCGATCAGGAACCCACTAACATCATGGTGAGATTTTTGGACTTTAACAAGTAAATTTTGATGGTATAAATCAGAGGTTCCCAAACTTATTTCATGTAACGCCCACTTTGAAAATCAGTTGTTTTGTAGCGCCCCCCCCCTCGTTTTTTTCTTGTCAATAACCTCAATAACATATTTGTTGCGCCTAGTTTAAAAAAAAAACATTTTTTTCAAGATTTATACCGCCCCCCTCTAGGCTTCCAGCGCCCACAAGGGGGCGTTATCGCCCACTTTGGGAAAGGCTGGTATAAATAATAAAATAATATAAATAACAAAAAGTAACCCTACTTTCATCAACTTTGTGAGACGATTTGGGCGAAACGGGAGGTGTAGGTTAAATATTACGTAAGGGGTATGAATCGGATCTTACATAAAATTATGTTATATGTGAACGTCACCCATAGAGCTTCGTTATTCAATGGGTGAGCATAAACGCCTTACGTTACCTACCGGGACTTAGATTCGATTCTAAACGGGGTCGAACAATGTATGATGAACATAGATATCTGTATTTCTGGCTTATTTATATTTACAATTTATTGCAAATATGGAAGGATGTAGGTACCCGGGGAGACCCAGGTAGATATTCCAAGATCAACTCACTCGGGTTTTATCCAAGGGTGGTGCCAAGAGTTTCCGAAACCCGAGTGTTTGTGTAAAGAGTTATTAATGTGGCTTAAGTTAGGCAAGCAAGGATCGTGACACTTTCCATTCAATATTCTTTGCCTACCTCGCAAGGTACTTGGTGTGAAGATATGTATGTGTATTTATTAGTAGCTATCGTTGACTAACGTATAATTTATCCCGAAATTTGTAAGTATTTATATTATTATTATCTATTACAGGTAGCTAACAACTTGTCCGTCTGCTTACTCTACATGGGCCGTCTAAAGGAGGCTATTGCTGTTCTCCAGAAGGCCATTAACTCTGACCCCGAGCGAGGGCTCAGCGAGAGTCTGTTAATCAATCTCTGTACTCTATACGAATTGGAATCTTCTAAAACTCAGGAAAAGAAACTGAATTTGCTTAGGATGCTGTGCAAACATAAAAGTGACACGATACCAGATGTTTTGGAGTGTTTAAAGTTGAGTTGAGCCAATCTAGCTTGGTGTCAATAGAGGTGGCGTTTGTTTTTTGTATATAGGGCAACAAGACGGATCTAAAGATGGTTAGTATGCACGTCGTCGGTAGACGCCGAAAATGTCAAAGTTGCGTTGCTGAGGCTGGGTGTTAAGATACTTGGCTAAACTTAAGTCTAGACTATCAAAGTATTGGTTTCCAGTATCCCACTTCTGATGCCATATTTTTAATCATATAAATCAGATGAATGAATGAATTATTTTAATGAGATAATGCAGCGACAAGTACTCAGCTCTTCTGGTAGTAAGAGACAACCATGTCCTACAGACACTATAGATGTTACAGGTGTCGTTATCCTGTGACCAGTCCTAAGTCTAAGTAGTTGATAATAATATAGATACATTTTTTAAAGTGTTAAAGAACTTCGTTGTCACTCATATGTTAAAATGACGTCTCAGATCTCTTCTACCTAAGCTAGCACGGTATTATTGTCAAATAAACCCAAGCTCGCCTCTCAAGCTATCTGACTGCTAACCAATTATGGTATTCATTATTGATAGACTGAGTAGATTATGTTAATAATAAAAGTATAATGATAAGTAGCTGTTTACCCGCAACTTCTTCGACGTACATTAGTTACAATTTTCATACAAACTTTCATCCACTATTATAGTCCTTGTGGCAAAGAGAATATAATACTACGTAATACCTATGAGGGTAAATATTTAAAAAAAGTAGTCTATGTTTGAACCGGGATGTTTAGATATATATGTATATAAAATTATGTTTCTTTTTAAATTGGCTTAGCCGTGAAAGAGCAAGAAACAGACAGACATTCGCATTTATAACATATAACAAAAT
Source organism: Calephelis virginiensis (assembly GCA_002245475.1). Classification (NCBI taxonomy): domain Eukaryota; kingdom Metazoa; phylum Arthropoda; class Insecta; order Lepidoptera; family Riodinidae; genus Calephelis; species Calephelis virginiensis. The sequence goes on from NJDC01014725.1 coordinate 45,013, forward strand.
AAAAATATAGACAAACGTATGCAGTTATAAATGAGAAGATATAGGAGATTCTGCAACTTGATTAATAAGAGGTAAATAAATAGCCTATTCGTAAGAAAATAGTGACGTATCTGTGCAACTGCAAAGTAAAGGCCTATTTACACTGGGTAAAGACATTATTTACAAATATTAAAATCAAATAATATAACAATTAATCAGATCCGTTAGAATTTTCATTAACATGTAAATAGAATTCTGCACCGCGTGTTCCATAACATCACCTAAGTCCCACATGTTTTTCTTCATTGACCACATGGTTACAGCAATTCTTTTATTTGTTAGTATATTGTTGAACTGTCTGTTAGTTAGTATATAGTCTGTACTGTCTGAAGGGCACTCTTCAACTAGTGAACACGACTTTCTAATTTAGGGGCGTGGCTAGCTGCGTGACAACGATGAGTCACTGTTTTCTTTGTGAAAGTCTCAGAAAATAATTAAACATATTTTATTAGATCGAATATATTTTTCATTGACACAAGGGGAAAATAAAAACAATAAATGACGAGGTTGATATTTTAAAAAGAACGAGTTTATCAAAACTTCATTTGAACATTCTTAACGCGAATAGTTTTTTTGAGGGCACATTTCAACTGGTCAATGTGAACACGACTTTCTAATTTTGGCTGCTTGACAGCGATGACTCACTATTTTCTTAACGCGAATAGACTAGTCATATTTATGTATTATTTGTAAAAGTTAACATTGTAAATTATGTGTTAATAATATAGGTTTAAAACTTGTATTAGAACATTCTCTTGAATAAAGTTCTTGAAATAACGTTGTTTCTTTTTAACCTTTAAAATAGCGGAACGAGAGATGCCTCTCTGCAGTTTAGGTACATTTAGGCGCCACAATTCTTACGAAGCTTATTGTTAGGGTTGACACACGTTGTCGATACTGTAGGAGGAGTGGGTAATATCGGCTTTTCAAGTTATCGAATTGTAACTATATATTGATATTTGATATCGGATTCTCTGAAACTATATATTTTCAGATACTGTCAGATACTTCAGATTAACATTATCGCAACGGAAAACTTTTCAACCTTACAGCCTAATTCGATTTTTACTGTCGCTGACAAGTATTGACTATTGATAATATTATTATAGTAAATAAACTGCCCTTCTTACATTACCCAGGCTTAAGACTGGTTGCAATATTATTACCTACTTTATGTGGTTTTGTTAATTGTTAGGTTAATTTTAGTAGAAATATACTAGTGTTATTTAAAAAGCCGAAACCTATCATATGTATTAAAACAAAATTATTCTACATGCTATGAATATAGGGCGATTGTGCGTATTGCTGAGTATTTGACATTATAGTTTTTCATCAAATATATGCTATAAAAATAAACTATATATACACAGTTTTGAGTATATCGAGCAAGATACCTAACCGAGCGTAGCGCGGTACTGCTACGATGCAACAATATAGTGTTGCAAAAAATATATTGTTTTTATATGCCTCGATATCTGATATTGGTCTAATATAACGTATAAAACGTCAATATCTATATACGATTTGTATCGCCCAGTCCTAATCGATAGCTATCGGCAATTCCGGATCAGGAAATTTGTCTGCTTTATTGACATTCAATATCTTATTTTAATCAGATATAAAATGTTTGGCACAAAGACGTTTTTATCGACTCCTGATGGTAAAACCTGTGGGCTATAAACACTATATCGTCCTATACCGGTAATATTATTATACTCTGGGTTCGTCGCTGTGGCATGAATATCAGGCCAATTGTGCAAGTTTGCCACATTAGGGGTATAATCTGTATTTACCACAGGAACATAACACTTGATAATAATGGCAGTGAATTCCTATATGGAACTAGCAGCTATGGTCTTGTTGATGACATATTTAATCGTTGTTCGCCTCTTAAACCAGCATACAGGAAGTCTATTTTACAAAGAGGGTTCGGGTCAAAACTGGGAAAAACATTTGAACTTCACAATAGGCAACCCCTCTTCTATTTGTGTGAGGAACATTTCTAGATGTCTGCATTTTTAGATCTGGGTGTTAGTAAATTTATTCTGATATCTATGTAAGTGTTTCTATGTATTAGAATCGTCGAATAACACAAGCCTATACTTTACTTTAGGGTTCTTCAATTTCTGTAACTTGTCCAGGGATTTCTTCTTCTTCTTCTTTTGGGGTATTTGCTATTACTCCAGGGATTTATTACAGTCTTTGATATAATTGAAAGGAACTATAAAAAATACCTTGTGACAAAATTTGTTTATTCATTACAATTCAAAGATATTGCTTATCCAAGTAAGTCCAATAGATTTAAAAAAATGTTGCCTAATATTAAATTTGGCAACATTTAACTGTCATGGATAAAAGTTTTCATTCCACCCACTCCATCTGCCAAACTGTGAGGTAGTTTGTGTCTAATAACTTTTGAAACAGCAAAAAAATCCATAATTATTAGGCAGAAAGGTGTTAGTAACTATTGCCCAAAAAAAAACAACGAAAATAACTTAAAACTGATTTCTGTTTCATATGTCACAATGGTTTAAATACACTTTTTTCTTACTTGGCAAGATGCCTCAGAGCATAGTCACAACATAGCATGCTACTGGCACTTTGATTATTATTGGTTAATTTAAATTTTAACTAATTTCAGTTAACCAAGTATAACCTTTTTACAAAAAGATGTCTTATGAACAAAATTATAAAGAACCTAATATTCATCAATGTGAAACTTACACATAATTTGATGTCAATGAAATAATATGGGTGATGCTTTTCACGGGTGTCTCAAAAAATGATATTACATTAAAAACTGACAGCTGACTCAAATATTGATTTGGCATCTAAAATATTGATTTTAGATGCCAAATGGATACAAAAAACTCAACACACATTTAAACAAAATTAGCATTAATTATGTAATATAAATTTGTATAAAGAGCATTTTTGTATTTAAAGGTATTGTCAATATACTTTCATCAAAATTGATTGGTTTATTTTAATTAAATGTCAACCCTTTACCCACTCTGAAGAGACTAAAGTAGTGAGTACACTACTGTGAAGACACAGTTCATTGGAAAAAAGGTAAAAACATTAATTTACATTATCAATGTAATATTACTTATTAGCAGTTTATGGAACTTTCAGCTACACACAAAAATTAAAAACCTTAAATAATTTTTAATATTACAAAATCATCATCCATTAAATTCAAATGCTTCATTTAAAACCTCCTAGTGATCGTGTCGGAAAAGGGTTACAACATAATTTATAAAAAAAACATATTTTTCATGTTCTAAAGTAAATATTTTTATGATTAATGTTCTGGATGAGATTTGAGCGTTTTAGTCAAAATTTGATTAAGCCCATGAGCGTCATTTTCCTGTGTACTTTGTGATCATCAGACAGGATTACACTTCTTTTATGAAGTGGTTTTAGTAACACATTATTTATAACTAGCTGTCCCGGCGAACTTCGTTCCACCCGTTCAATTTGTAAGGAAAAAGTTAAAATTTTGTTTTCCTAGTTTCCTTTTAGTTGTCCCTTTTCCTGTCTTTTAAACCTTCCCTGGACTTGAACAAATAATCCAAAACCAAAATTGACCAAATCGGTTCAGTCATTCTCGAGTTTTAGCGAGACTAACGAACAGCAATTGATTTTTATATATAAGATAACAGTAGCCTAAGAGAGGTAGTGGCAGAACTATTATTTTCACCAAAATATTTAGAGTACACCTTTTACTGTCATTTAACATCAAAACTTTTTTGAGATTTGTCAACATTGATATATTACAGAAATTTACTGTATTTGATAAAAATGTGTGATATTATGTTTTGTATAAGTTAGCAAATCAACAAAAGAATTAACATTTGTCTTTTAAATGCAAATTCGCATTGAATTTGAAGGTCACATTGTAAAATATTGGCATTGATTAGTATTTTCCTAGAGATGTGCTAAATCTCAAAATTGTCACATATGATTAAATACACTAAATTCCCTACAAATATGGATCACAACATAAATACTGGTGTGATCAATAGCTTGATTTCAATCTCAGCACTTCAACATACTAAATTAATATTTACAATGTTTTAATTAGTTTTATACTGTTAATCATTCTTTATTGGCAGATGGCAAAAATTTGATTACAAAAAAATGCTGATTTAGCATTTTTTTAATAAAGTTATGAGTATTGATAATATCAAGGATTACCATGATGACTTTCCAGCATAGTTTATTCTAAGTGTACTTGAATTTCTAAATACTTAATCTAACTATAGAGCTGCCGTGCTCTAGCAATATTTAAACCAACTAAGTGACCTACACACCTGCCTGATTAACCTTGATTAACAAACCTCTCAATCATAAACGTTAGACATACCTATTCAGTATATTAGCTTTGCCATAATCTTATGACAATTACTGTCTACACATAATAAAAAAAATTACATATTTAAAATATAATTTCATCAATCACATTGTTTGATGCCTGCATAATTGCGTAATGGATGCTGACAGATTAGCTAGTGCTAACTTTAAAACCATATCTGTTAGGGGTTACATTCGTTTAAAGGTTTAATACAAACTCAGTCGAATAATCAAACTTACATACTGTATATTGGCAAAAACATGATTGCTCGATTTAGTTTTTGCATGCGAAAACAATACAAAGTCTATCGACTATTTGCTAGTCACATTGAACAATGGCCTTTGAAAATAATCACAATGTAAGAAATATATCTTAAATAATCTTAGAAAATGACATTTAGTTTTGGTTAAGAGAATACTTCTCTATAGCTTCATGTTTACTTGTTCTTTTTTTGAAATATGTTGTGATAGTTTTCAAAATGTTTCAATGTAAGTAAAAAGTAAGAAACACCGTATGGCATAAAGTTGACTTAAACCCATAGACTAAGTACAACCTCTTTTATTACAAGTAACTGGTTACATGCAGCTGTCCACTAATTATAAGATAACAACAACTCTATTACAATTTACAATATTAGAAATATGTCTTTATTTTAATGGAGCCAAGTGTAACTTTCAAGTAGTCGACATATATTCATACAGGATATAGCCTGGTTACTTACAAATATTATATCAATTTATGTAGCACCTTGTAACTTTTAGTTACATTATACGGATCAGCTATAAAAGAAATGTATGCAAAACTGTCAAGTTATCCGTGTTCACATTTTTACACAATTTGTTCAAATAATACTAATTTACAAATTGATTGTCAGTAAAGCTTGAATTACTGTTGCTAAGTCATAAGGCATTTCTTGTCATAACATGCTAAATAATCATGGTAAATCCAGGTGTAGAGGTTCCTTAATCATCTAATGGGTTTATTTACAACTCTTCAATCATTGTTTTGGAACAGTATACGAATTACTCTAGTAAGCGTCATACAAACTGATAACTTAAACAGAAAGTGTTAAGCAGTTAACAAACTACTTTTATAGTTTTATTGCGACCCAATTGTACATTGAGATACAAATATTTTTTTAATGAATTCAAAAAGTTAGGCCTTAAATTTTGAGGCTCAAAAGCACACATAACTGATCAGTGTACTGTCAACATGTTATACAACTACTTAAAAAGTTTAGTTGAGTTTATCTCAATGTAATTAAGACCCTAATGGAACATAGGGCAGACTACCCTGTCTAAACGCCAAATTCATGATTTAGTCCACTGTGATGGTTGGTAAATAAATAAGTCTGCTTAAACACTAAAAAGTTTGAACGGAAGATTGTTCACAACCGATTTCGGCGGTTTCTTAAAGCCCTAAGGCGCGCTCGGCGCGACTTTGCGGATTATATATCACCATTTTGACTGATTCCGATTCTCTTAATGAATTCTTCTTGCAACATCACAGTTTTGATCATATTTGGATGAGCTCCATATGTGATTGTCTGGTCTGGAGTTGAGCAATACTGTTGTGTGCCATCTGTAAGTATTACACCTTGTCCATTGCTTAAAGAGCCTGCTGATTCAATGGAATTCCAATAAGTTTCACTAGGTGAGGCTGTATTAACACCTGGAGGTGGGGCAGCTGGTGCACCTGTGTATCTAAAGTAAGGATTCTTTAAATCTAAAGTATTTGATGAAGAAATATTTGTTCCTTCCAAATTAATATCCATTGTAACATCATAGCTTTGTCTCTTATTTGCCAATAATAAAACACGACCAGTAAGTGCTTGGCCTTGTTTGGCAAATATTGGTGTTTCTAATAGACACCGTACTTGATACCAGTGTGTTAGAGGCTCTGTGGGTGCTGTAGACAGCCAAATGTGTTGTGTATTTCCTGCAAACAGTACATCAAACCAAAATGCAAGCCCATGACATGTTCCCGACTGTGTTAATTCAAATCTGAAAGGAACTTCAATTCTGTGGAGGTCAGTTTCATTTGCACTCAAAAAATCTACAACATGCCTGACTGATCTCGCCATACAAATGCGTACATCAAATGTGTCAACTATTGGTTGTCTAAAATATTCTTTCATAGCTGCCGTTCTTAATGCACTAAGATCAACTCCATGAAAGCAAGCCTGGTACCAAAAGTTAGCCTTGTTATACTGTTCCATAAATAAAGCGTCATCTGTAAATGGGGCTATGTGCAAGTCTCCTCGAGTAGGGTACATGTTACCGTTGGGTTTAAGCCATTTCTTAGCATGTAAGTATGTCTCTAACATACGTTCATTATAAAGCATATATCCCATAGGTTCAGATATAATAACATCAACAGTTTCAGGCAATTCTATTTCTTCAATCTTACCAGCTACAACTGTTATTCGATCATGAAGACCGTTCGCTCTGACTAAAGCTTGAGCATGATGAGCCATATTACTGGCTTCTACAGCGTAAACCTTCCGTGCTCCTGCCTGAGCGGCAAAAAATGATAAAATACCTGAACCAGCTCCAACATCTAAAATTACCTTATTTTTGAAATCGTTTATATTAGACAATATTGCTCGTTGATAAGTGCTAGTTCTGACATAGTCCTGCATCATATTTTGCTGTTGACTTAGGTATCCATAGAATTGGAAGTACTGCATCGCCGATGAATCTTCGGTCCGAACAGTAAACACTGACGATGAGCGGCCAGCCTTGATTTTACTAACCAGCAAGTGGAAATTTTGACAATCCCCATCTGAAGCGAATTTAAAAAATAATGTCTCATTATCAATAGTGAAAATATATGACTGGCCGGCGACCCGCGAACACTCGCTTTGATTGTGGACGGGAAATTCTAACACTTCCTGAGCTAAAACAGGATCAGCACGTATCACTTTAACACTAAGACCTTGTGGATCGTAATCCACGTTTACGTTCGTAGGAAAATTGAAACGCGGAGTTAGAGCACCGTCATTGTTGACGGCAGACACAGTCACCGCGCGAAACGTGTTCGCCATTTTCACCACGCGACGTAAACCGATTCTTCTTTTATAGTAAACAATACAAAAATTACACGATCAAACAAAGAAAAACGCCGTTGCAAAGTTTTGTGGAACCCGGTGTAAAATCGATCACTCACAAACTTCCTCCTCCCATAATTTGTCTATGGTCTATGGCGGCAGCGTGCTTGTATTTTTTCACCAAGCGGCACAACTTTTCGGCTTTGCCATTGTAACTTGTACAGTCTTAAGGCGAAATTCAATTTATCCTGTTTATAGCTAGAGTATTTTTGCTAAGATGTTTTTGTTAATAATTGAAAAATAACAGACGTTGCCTTGTATGCATCCCTTATCTTAAGAGTTATTGAAAATGCACATTGGATAATATTACTAGCCCCTACTAATAAAACTTCCTGGCCTTGTATCTTACGCTGCCTCTACACAATGGGCCATAATGGCTCATGACAGACGTTCACGATTGTGTAGAGGGCGTAATCGCCTGTGAGCGGCCATGATGGATTGTAATCGAGCGTGATCGCCGCTGTGTAGGTTTTTCGGACAATCATCAAAGGAAATTCGGGCCATGATCGACGGCGCGTCCACATGATCGTCGATATTTGTCGGTAGTGTAATATTGGGGCTCTTGCATTTAAACTTTTTAATATTCTGGATTTCTTATTAAGATGTTTAGAATATCACATACAACAAATATTACATTTATCACTATGTCTATATTTTTAAAAGGGTTAATTAGACGTTTACCATAAAAACTAGTGAGTAGTGTAGTTTTTTCGGTGAACTTAGTATTATTTACCTAATCTAAATTGTTAGTAGGTTAAAATTTATTATAATATATATAAACGATTCATCTTGAAAATAAGTAGCAATTACAGCATGACATTGTAGTTTATAATTTGTAACAATATTTCACAAAATTTTAAGTAACAACACGATAAGGAAAGAATGGAAAAAGGTCAAAAGACACTAAAAAACATTAGACATTCAATACTCAATTTTGTTTGCAATTTAAAAAACTTAAATCGTGCTATAACTTTTTTTTAAATCTTGCGTCCTATGTAAACTTAAAGTTCGTCAATAGCTACTAATGCGACCAACAGCCGTTGATGCGTAAAATAAATTACACCATTTGAACACCGGTATGCGAAATTAAGAAAATAAAAAGCTGTATCAAACAGACTTGCGGTTGACCATACAACATCAGGTGAAGGTTCGATGCGGAAATAATGCGGTGATAAGGGATTTCGACTGACCTGTCTTTCTTCAAGATTTGCACAAGCATACGCGGCGAATTGGTTTAATTTTAAATTTTACTGTTTAAGGTCGCGACTTGCGTGCACGCTCGAGGATATTCAAAAAAAAATGAATTAAAAATGGCAGCCCCTTACATCCGTGCTTTAGCTCTTCACTTTTTTCCAGGCGTTCAAATCTTCTTTCGCAATCGAACGTAAGGATTTCGGAAGGATAATATTAACACGAAAAAAAAGCAAATACAGCGGTAACAGCCATCTTTTAAGTATATAACAGTTGCACCCAGATTGTGGTTGTGTGCTTAGAATTAAAGTAACGGATACTTCTTTCAAAGTCTTTCAAGCGCAATCATAGGCGGTTTTCATTCAATTCATAACTAACATTCAGTAAATGATATCAGTACGTTACTTTGATATCACCATCTTTAAATTCTGAAGTCTCATAAAACCGAACTGACGACGGTAAATCAAGCTAGCATTGATTTGATTACTTTTGAATAGACGTTTTTTTTTTGTTATAGACTTAGGCTGGATTTGACAAATGAATTTTAACGAGATTAACGTAAAAACATGTTGTGATTACTGCCAAGAACGTCAGTCATGCCAATTCTAGTTTTTAAAAATTTCGTTGCTGAAAACATTTGTAAATATTTTATTGCTTAACTATTTTAAAAAGTAAGCAGATACGTAGAAAATGAGAATTTTGTCATTGTTAATTTTAATTGCAGTAGCTTATCAACAGAATCATAACCGATAGTTATGTTAGTAACTTAATTTTACTAAACTTGGTTTTCAATTCAATATGGTCGGTAAAATCAGCCGTTAGTGGGCAACAAAACAGCGCTATCTTCTGATTACTACAGTTACTACAAAATTGTAATCTGATTTTGTACACCATAATATTGTTCGGTCGGTTCATAAATATAAACTGCATTGCATTAATTACTGCGGTAATATTTTTTTTTCTCACAAATCATCAACCAAACAAAATTATTTTGTAAGTCATAAAATTGTTTACTCAATTCTGATAATAACATTTTTTAATTATCTTTATAAGACACAAGTGTTTTTTTTTATTAAAACAGAAATACCAACTTTATTTTGAAAAAATAAATGATGCAAAAGCTCCAACCCTATTGGAAATAGCTATCATACAATTTTGTTACTAAATTTAAATAGTTCGAGACGTCCGCCTCGTTCGGCTGCCAATGCATAAATGAGTAATGCTCAATGGTGTGGACGGTAGCGTAATAATTGAGGCACATTCTATAACGGGCCATCATGGCCCATTGTGAAGAGGCGGCGTTAGGGCTGATCATGTATCTCATTGGCCTACTCAAAATGGAAAAGTGTACATTAAGTAGCTGTCAAATGACGTGCTTTATATTTGCTTTATCCAGTGACCAACAGAAATACAATAGAGATAGCAAACACAATTGACGACATTTGATAGCTATTTGAAGTACATTATGGAGGGTAAAGGTAAAATAAAGTGTTATAACTGCTGTCAAGTGTCAATGTCAAAGTAATGTTGGTGTTTTAAATCAAATTTTGAATATTTAAAGGTTATATTTTGTAGGTTATCGTAATAAAGAAGAAATATTTTAACCAATTTCACAATTAGAAAATGTCTAAAAAGATTGAAAATCTAAAATGGGAATCTGTAGCTTTAGATGGATTTTCAAAGATCATGTCTGATAAACTTCAAAGTTTTGTTGGGCTCGAAGAGTGCACGGACTATTCCTTGGATAAAACTAAAAAAGGCAGAAAGGTACTTGAATTTTAAAATACATTACCTACCGCTTATCGTAACTCAATTATATACTTATTGGTATCTGTATCTGTCTTAAATAATTTATTCGTACAGTATTTGAAATATATGAAGGTATATTAAAGTTACGGCTTGTACATAGAAGTACAACTTGCTAGATATTTTCTTTGCTTGATGGATATTAATTAATCTGAAACAATATAAAAGTGGTTGTGACATTTGGCACCCAATACCCCGGTCTACCCCGTAAAGATTGAAGATATTTATGTATGTTTGTAAACAATAAGGATTACTGAAGTTATTGTACCAGTCCCTCGTTTTTAGACACGAATATAGTATAGTAATAGGAAATCCTTCCATACTTGAACTTTAGTAAGTAATTCTCCGTTAAGTACCTAGAAAGCAGAGATGTAAATATTCATGTGAGTTTTTAGATAATAAACTAAACAATCACTAAAAATTACTGGCTAAGGAACAATGTAGTTAGATTATACTTTGTTTAGTTTTGTTTTTTAGTTTAACTAATATGTATTAAACAGTATTTAAAAGAAGGAAATAAAAATTATGATTTTAGAAACCAAAGCCAGTCAAGAGAAAAGTTTTACAGCCAGCAGTAAAGAGCTCAAAGAAAGTGAAGTTAAACAATGGGTTTGTTGTAGAAACATGTAATAATGAGTCTCCCTCACTAAGTTGCGATAACAGAAGTGAAAATATTCAGAAGGGCCAAAATGATGAGAAACTGAAATCAAATATAAGTTCAGCTGTAAATAAAATTAAAAAGCTGAAGCTCGGTGAAAATGTGCAAGAAGATAATAAATTGACACCAGAAGACATGTTGTCATGGGCAGAATTTAAATTGCCAGAAGAAATCCTAAAAGCTCTTATGGAGTTAGGGTTTAAGAAGCCAACAAATATTCAACAATTAACCCTTCCCGCTGCTATACATGGTAAAAGATACTGTAAATTAAAGAAAAAAGAACTTTAAATCAATATTCCTTCCTTCCTAAATCACTGTTGATGTTGAAGGCTCTTTTATTGCTTTACTACCTAGTACGCACTAAATATAATCAAAATGATTTTAAATTTTATTTGAAAGGGGATGACTGCAATCAATTGTTTGGTCTGTAAATAGCATAATGCTGTGTTATTATTATTTATAGATGAGTTTTTTTTCTGTTTGAATCACCACAAATGGCAAATGATAAAAATTTGCAAGTTACAAGTGTTTCTTTATTTAAAAATATGAATATTTGGAAGTTGTACCAAGCGCCAATGATGAAAAATATCAAATATATTGTCTGTTGTTTTATACAAAATCTTTAAATTAAAATTATTTCATTGTGCTATCTAAAAATGTTTTTTTTTATATAGGAAGGAGAGACATACTTGGTGCTGCAGAAACGGGGAGTGGTAAGACACTCGCTTTTGGTCTCCCTATATTGTCTGGTATCATGAAACTGAAAGAAAAAGCAGCTTCAAAAGGCCTAGACGTTTATGATATACCATATAAAAAATCATCTTTAAGGAAAGTTAAAAATGAAATTGTTGAAAGTGTAAAAAAAGTAAGAAATAAGAAATCAAAGAAGAAAGAAGTCAAAGAGTCTTCAGAAGATGGATACAGTAGTGACGAAGATAATAGTGTTAAAGACAAATGCTCAGAAAGTGTTAAAAACCAGGGTTCAGAAAATGAAAAAGAAATTTCTACTGAGAAAGATTTTATAGAAGAGTATGACGTGAAATTAAGAAAAAGAGAAGAATCAGTAGATGAAGGAAATGACAGTGATGATGAAAATTACTTACACTTATCAGATATGTTGAATTCGAATGATTTGAAATCAAGTGATAATGAAACAGAAAATGACGATGAAAAAACAAATGAAGTATCTGAGGAAGCAATTGAAGAATCTGAGCCAGATTTGGATAATGCTGATGAAGATGTTGATGAAGTTGATTGTAATGAAGAAGGTAAATTAGATCTAACTAAATCCACAATAATTTTTGAGTTATTAAATTATCTCTATATAACTGATTGATTTGTTAAAGGACTAGCAACCCTATCTACAATTATAAATTGATACAGGCATCTGTGGGATAAACATATCTAAGTATTTGTATTTATCAGCTAATTAAAAACATTTCATATACCAAACTAATCACATTTACAATCTCTGTATTTTGTCAGGTAGGCAATAAAAAAATTCTCGAAGTTTTTTCTTAATTATTGAATTTTGTGTTAATATTGAGTGAATGAAATGAAAGTGCACAAATGAAATAATCATGAAGAAATTAGCGTATTGTATATTTCCTTATTGCCACCAGATCTCATTACATGAGCATGTGTAAAAAGGCCACCGCTTTACCCAAGAGCCTGACATGACTTACTGATGACTTATGACTGATGACTAATTATTATAAATTATAAATTTCTACTTGACTAATGGCAAAATACTAACGAGATTGCCAAAACCTAAAGAAAGGAAAAAAATCAAATAACTCTAGTGGTATTCTTACATCTGACCAATTAGGGAATTATGGAGAGCAGCTTTAGATCTCATAATCTTACTTATTTATGCCACTTCCATTTGAAATTAATTTGCCAGATTATATTAGTCCTGCAATCATTGCCCAGATTGATTCATAAGCATTTTCATGTTCCATTTTGAAGTATAAACTACTTACAACACTCAAAAAAGAGATTAGACTCCAGTCCTAAATAAGCAACAAACCATGACCATATTTGTTGTCTAAAGGACAATAAATATTGTCATGGTTTGTTTCAAATAAGACCTAATACCATGACCATAAAACACTGATATACCATTTATAGGTAAGGTTTGTCTCTATCTGTAGAACTAATCAATTGTTCTCATTATAAATTATAATATTATAAATGCTGTTTATTTTTAGGTATTGGGTGTGTAAAAGTAATAGACGATGTTGAACTTCCTGGTCATGTGATAGTTAAGACTGGGAAACCATTATATGCTTTAATATTGACACCAACTAGGGAGCTCGCCATTCAAATTAGTAGACACTTGATGGCTGCTGCTAAATATACAGGTAATCTATTTTATAATTAAATGCATTCAAATTAATAACCGTAAAAGTCAACTTGTCAACTATTGCTCTTTTAAAATTATTAAGTTAAAGAGAATTTCTGAAGTCTAACAACTTAAAAGGGACTATATTGTTTAGTTCAAAAGTAGAAAAACTGACCATAGTACCAAAAATCTAAAAACTCACACAACCAAACAGTCCCTTAGCACTTAACATGTTAAAAAGGGGCGGTAATTTGTATATAATTTCTACTACACTATTTACACTGGTTGTAACGTTCCACTGATTTCTAGATAAAAAAATTTTATTATCTCAACCAATCATTAAGTTTCACTGGTTCACTTTTTTAAAAAAAATCTAAGAATCAGAATTTGTGTTAGGTTGGTTTTATCCTAATTGTTCCTTGCCGGAGAGAGAAAATTCTTGACAAAGCGGCAAAATCACAGAGTGTAATAGAAGTTTGTCACAGGTATAAGAATAGCGACCATAGTTGGTGGAATGGCCGCAGTAAAGCAAGAGAGGGTGCTCCGCCATGGACCAGAAGTGGTAGTGGCCACCCCCGGACGTTTATGGGAGTTGATTGGCTTAGGAACACCGCATTTGCAGCAACTTTCTTCTGTTAAGTGAGTCACAGCTTCATTATCAGTATTATTTTTAATTAATTAAGTAAATGATATTATGTTTATGAAACAAGATAACAAGAATGCTATGTAAAGGGTCAGAAGTGATAGTAGCTATGTCAATCAGATCAACTCTCACGAAAATTGGTGGGAGTTGATCAATCTGGGTATAATTCCAAGTTTGCAGCAACTCGTTGCAAAATTGGTATTATCCCCATTTGAGGGAGCAAATTCATCTAGAGTACAATATTACAGCAACTTGCTTTTGTCAAATTATTGGCTTACCTCTGTTTAAGTTTAAGCTACTGATAACGAAAAACGTAAAAGATGAAAATGAGGTTCTCTATATTTATTCATTGCACATAATGTCTTCCACTGTTTTCATCTAAGAGGCACAAGCAGGGTACCCTTGACTAGCCGAAGACACTAAGTCACACAATGTGATAGGTGGCAAGCCTATCGCCAATCGGGCACATTTCCAATCCTGAACAACATTTTTTTTTGTTGCCAGACCCGGGATGCGAACCCGGGACCTCATGCATTCAAGTCCAATAACTAAACCGCTAGATCACAGAGGAGAGGAGGAGAGACCAAATTTATTACCCAATAATAATGTATTCTAGAGCTCATTTCATATTTGTCAAACAATGGTTGGTGATGATGATATAATTGGATTTTATTACTTTCAGATTTCTAGCTATAGATGAAACAGACAGGATGGTGGAGCGTGGTCACTTTGAGGAGCTAGAGCCAATACTGGAGAGGATTAATGCTGAAGACTCCCACAGGAGCGCAAGACAAAACTTTGTTTTCTCTGCTACCCTCACTATGGTGCATGAACTACCTTCGCATATGAAAGGGAAAAAAGTGAGATACTTTTATCAAAACAGTATTTTCAGAACGACACAAACGTGCTGTTACTGTTACAAGTCATCTGTGTGCACTTCCTCGAAGAATTTCTAAGTGAGCGCCCATGTTGTTATCCGGTGGTGTCAATGCCAACACTTATATTTCTCGTGAACAAGATTCTCGTTCTCTCTCGTTTTTTTGGGTGTAAATAAATATATGTACAAATTCCAGGTAACAAAAAGGGGAAAGATTATCAACAGGAGGATAGAAAAAATGACCCCACAGCAGAAGATAAAGAAACTCATTAATAAAATTGGAATGACGGATCCGAAAGTTGTTGATATTACTGTTAAGAATTTGGGTAAGTACTTTTTTTATGGAAAAGGAGGCAAACGGGCAAGTGGGTCACCTGATGGTATGCGATCAACACCGCCCACGGATGGATGTTAACAGCAGGAGTATCACAGATGCTTCATCTACCTTTTAAAAATAAATACGCTCTCTCGAAGGAAATACCGCCCCTGGCAATTGGTTCCGTAAAGGTTTCGTATGAGGTAAAAAATGTCTTCGAAATCGCACCGTAGAGGATAGCCATTCATCAAGGTGGTGAACATAAAACTTAGGCTCTGCGGCGCAGTCTGAACATGAAACTTAGCGGCTCGTATCAAGCCAAACATTACTTCAGAGCATTTCCTGAAATTAAGGTGGTAGAAGGCGCTAAATGAAGCAACATCTCTACGCACGTACTTGAATAAGTGAAGCGGTTTTGGATTCAAACTTACGTCTGACGTTTTATCATTTAATTAAAGGTATACTTTGGGATAAATCTCATTACCACCAAAGATACTTCTAAAGTGACTTTCTTTTTTTAGTTTTTGCCAATCGCGTTAGCAAATGCCACCAAAATTGATTAATTTCACCCAATATAAACACGAAATTCAATGATTATGAAAAAACTTCGACCATCTTTTCTCTCGAAAGCCCCGTAAAGGGACTGTGGACTGTCCCCGTAAGATCGAAAGTTCCCTTTTACATGCTCGATGCCATTAAAAAATCCATTTCTCAATATCATGGTAATTAGTGAGTTATGATCTGAAACCGGACATAAATAACCATTTGTTTCCTCATTCCTCATGTGCCAGAAAAAAATAATTTAATTTGGAGTGGGTCTTCAATAAAACTTAGCAGTATTCTAACTTTACTACAAAAAAGCAGAAGCCTGTTCTCTTAAATCGATTTCCAACTAATAAAATGCTACATGTAGATAACGTTAACGTAGATAACGAATGTTATTTGTTGACAATCTAATTTAACACAGTGCTTAGTAAGACATGTGTTCAACGACTTTACTTTTTGTAGTAAAATGGTTAACTTTAAATGTTCATGGCATATAAAAAGTTCAACAATAATTTTCGAAAGCGTAGAACAGAATTGGCTGTTTGAATTTGTTGTTACTCATAGTAGCGCTCAAATGTTGCCATGTTTAATTAAAAAAAATTTAATTAGTAAGAATTTTTACAAAAATGTTGAAAATCGTCACAATTGGTGTAATAAATGGTAACATTTTTAGGTACTGCTGAAACGCTAACGGAGTGCCGAATAGCGTGTTCCTTAGATCACAAGGACGCTCACCTGTATTACATACTGAAGAAACACCCGGGACGGACAATCGTCTTCTGTAACTCCATAGGCAGTGTGCGGAGGTAAGCAAGCAAGCGCAAAGTACACAAGTCGTTTATCAATAATTATAAAAAAAATATTTTGTATAATATAAATCTAATATACACCCCATGCATATTACCCATATGCATGTAGTAAAAAAGCATTCGTTTTAATATCAGAGATTTTAACAAAATAATTTTATTAATGATTGTACAGATGTATAAATTTTTGTAGTTCTTTTGTGTGTATATCGAATATATATGTATGTATGTGGTCTTCATTGTTTTCTTGGTGTTGTAAAATGTAAACTAGTACTAGTATTTTTTTGTATAAGGTATCTGTATTGTGTATTTTTTTTTCATATTGACTACCACCTCGCCAACTTATTCAAAAAGCTCCAATGCCAGCATATAGATAGGGTCAAATGAAAATCAGCGTTTCACAGTCAGCTTCCGGCGACTGATGAAACACTAGCTGAATTTGTTTCCTTGCCAAAAACTTTTTTTTAGAATTAACCTTTTTTTAACTAGTTAATAACCCTTTAGATCAGAGGTTCACAAACTTATTTCATGTAACGCCCACTTTGAAAATCAGTTGTTTTGTAGCGCCCCCCCCCCTCGTTTTTTTCTTGTCAATAACCTCAATAACATATTTGTTGCGCCCAGTTTTAAAAAAAACATTTTTTTCAAGATTTATACCGCCCCCCTCTAGGCTTCCAGCGCCCACAAGGGGGCGTTATCGCCCACTTTGGGAAAGGCTGCTTTAGATTGATACTTGTTTATAGATATGTGTATTTTTTTAATCTTTTGGCAATAAACTTATTATTATTATTATTTATATTTAACATAGAGATGTGACCACCCCATCGCATTCTAGGGGCTCCTTAATAAAAATACTTAGATTGCTAAATTATTGAACTAGAGCAGGATAGGTCACTAAGTTAAAGAACTTGCTAGCCTCACTGGCACAAAATATGGCTACCTTTTGTTTTTTTTGCCACCTTAGTGTCAATGCTCGACATTGTTATGTTCCAGTATGGTTATCGAATTTTTACCTGTGTAAAATTATCTACGAGGCGTAACAACCCAGCGTGATTTTGGTAATGCACCGTTAACATGTTATATGTTACAGTAAAATATATTTTATGACCATTAGAAAATAAGGCTGTTTGCAATCTTTCATTTTTTATTTAATCGTCGCGCAGTCGCGATCTCCACGTATTCCCAAAGAATTAGGCAGAGGTACAACTAGGGCACTCAGGACTAATTGAAGACACTAAGTCCTACAAAGTGATAGGTGGCAAGCCTATCGCCAACCGGGTACAGTCCCATGCAACGTTATTTTTATTAGAAAATTGAAAATACACATTTTCTAATTTTTTTCTTTGCCACTATGCCTATTTGTGTGATCTTAAAATATAATGATTAGTTGTTATGTTAAAAACGTAATAGTCCTAAAGGTAATTTAAAATAATAAAGGTAATTTAAATATGTGAAACTTCGAGCTTAAATCATACATACCATTCTAAACTTTAAGAACATAATGTTAAGATTTATATTTATGTTTCAGATTAGCACAATTGTTGACCATATTAAATTGTAAGCCGTTACCATTACACGCCAGCATGCCCCAACGCCAAAGGTTGAAGAATCTAGAAAGGTATAAATCATTTAAATTGTTTTTATACTAAGCAGCATAAATACTCGTATTCGGACAAAAAAGGACCAACCAAAAAATTCGAGACCA
>NJDC01014725.1:64695-84637 GCA_002245475.1 Calephelis virginiensis
GGGGCGAGTCTGGTATAAGCTGAGCTAAGTTTATACCGTTTTACCTATTTCTCTTGCACTCTAGCACTGACCATTGTTTTCGAATCAACTGATTAGTTTAGGACATAGATACTTTAGTGTTACTTCTTCGCATGAGGCTTAATTCAGCTCCAAGTTAGACGCCAGTCTTTTTAGTTATGTATAGGCGTGTATTTGTAAGCATCAGGAGATCCATTTGCTTCCATGATCTTCTACATACATACATGTGTTTACGACAAGCATACCATCCTCTATATTCTTTACTCTTTTCACATAAATATACAAATACGCTAGTTTCGAAAATTTGTAAGGACCCTCGGATAACACCCGAGCGGTTTGATCGTGGAATGTCAACCTAGGTCTCCCCGGGTATCTACATCCATCCACATTTGTATTGTATATCTGTCTTGTCATCTTCTCTTACTATTCCTTCTCCATGACCGATCCAAGAGGATATGTTAAATTGTAGGTTTGATCTTTTTTTTTATTTTTTTGAGTAAATTGTTTTTAATAAATATATTTTATATTGTTTTTAATCACCAAAATGTTTTTTGGTTTCATTTTAAATATTTTGTAACTTTTAAAAATTAAACGTTTATTTTGTAGCATTAAGCTTTTAAATATTACTCAAATATTATTTTAGCGTCGGAGTTGGCAACATTCCCAATATCCCCCCAGCACCTGGCTCCCATAAAAGATCTAGTGAATATAGCGCGTGACCTCGATGCCCTGATGCTGAAGAAGAAGCGCGCCAGCCAGGCCATGGGGTGGCGGGAGAAGGCTGCTAAAGAACTTGATATGATTATCGATGAAGATGACATGTATCCTTTATATTTTGTATCGTGTCAACACTTGGTATTTTTCGTGATTTAGTAAAGATACTGTTTCAAAAGTCGCATAGATTATGCTGTGATCATATTCATTAAAATCGGTTCAGCCGTTTAGACATGTAGGGGTTCTACTAACAAGTTTTATTATTTATAATATTGCGACAGCGATTTCGTCCTCGCAAAATAGTTACTTCAGACAGCAGCTTTGGTTAACTTCAACATGATTTTCATACAAAATTTCATCAAATTTTGGAGGTTGATTTTTGAACACAAAGTAGCCTTGGTTTGGACTCGAGTCTCAAACTATATGTATGTTACATTTCAACAAAATCGGCGTAGCGGTTTAGCCTAAAAGCGTAACCGACAGACATACTTTTGCATTTTTAGTATACTAGCCGCCCGCCCCGGCTTCGCACGGTTATTAAACATACATATAAACCTTCTTCTTCAATCACTTTATCTATTAAAAAAAAACCGTATCAAAATCCGTTACGTAGTTTAAATATTTAAGCATACAAAGGGACATAGGAAGCGTCTTTGTTTTATACTACGAGTATGTAGTGATAATAAAAATAATATTGGTATGGATTATGGATCTTAACTCAACAAACAGACCAACAACAAAGATGGATCCGTCTCTAGAAAAAGCCCTCAAAGCGAAGAAACGTCAACTGCAGTCTTTGCTCTCTAGGCCGTTCTTCCCCAAGGGCTTCTCATTTAAATATCCAACACTAAACGACCCTACCGCTTTGCAAACCACAGAAGAAAACGCCTTGCAGGTAAGTCTTTTTTAAGCTTTTATTAACTTCGTTGGTATCTACGGATTGGAATCTCAGAGTGTTTTCACCAGCTTTAAAAGGTCGGACTGAAATTGAAACTTCACATAGGTGTATATCAAAGGCCTCGGCCACCAGTTTTTTTTTTAAAAAAAGTCAGATTATCATGATCAGAATCTTTAGGATCTGGGCGCCAAAACCAAAATGTTCCTTTTGTAGAGCTTCGGTCTCGCGCGCTTGCGTGTGTGGTTAAAGTTTCGCAAGAATCGTCAATGACAAACAAACAAAACAAACATTCCTCTTTAAAATTCTCATAAAAAGTTAGCAAACTTCGTATCGCTTGACATTAATGTTTCGATAGTAGCGCAGTCTGCCGGATCAAATGTGAAACATTCCAAAATCAACGAATATATTATTATTATTAAAAAGTTAATTAAAAAAACATTTTCCTGTAGACCAAATTCTGAATCTAAACCATTCTCGAATCCCCTTGAACACACATAAAAAGTTTCATCAAAGTCGCTCCAGTCGTCTAGAAGGAGTTCAGTGACAAACACAGGAACACAAGAATTATATATAAAAATATATCTTATTAGTAACTTTGTCTCTTTAGGTTTTGGCATTCGCGTTAGCATTTTGCCATGAGTAGAAATTTGCATCAAATTTACCAAAATCGGGATTCAATTATAATTAGTCATAAGGGTCTCAGGTAAAGCGGTGGCCTCATTACTCCAGCTCATATAGTGAGATTTGGAGGCAACAAGGAAAATTACGATACGCTAATTTCTTCATGAGTATTTCAATTGCACACTGTCACTGAACAAAATTGTACAAAATATTATCACCAAAATTGACTGATTTCATTCAATATCGACACGAAATTCATAAATTATGAAAAAACTTATTTCTTTTTTTCTCGATGGCGCCAAAACTCTATTAGTAACTTTAAAAATTCGATCAAACTTTAATATAATTATTTTATCCTTTAAGTTAGCTATGAACACATTAGCAATTCAAGTAATAGGTATATAACATACTAGGGACATCTCTAGAAGTAAGTAAAGAATAAATTATTTCGATGTGTAGATTTGTGTTACCTGTTTAGTGATAAATAAGCAATAGCATTGATATCGAAGGTCGTAGGTTCAAATCCTGGCAAGGCAGAAATTTTTGTTTTCTTAAAATTGGTAAGTTTTGAGTTAAATGTTTTTTCGCGTTGATATTGTAGGTCGTAGGTGCAAATCTTGGCAAGGTATTTTTTTTTAAATTTTGAAAGTTTTCAGTTAAATGTTTTTTCAGGTCATGAAAAAAGCCTTGATGTCTGGTGAGTTGAAGAGAGATAAAAGAAAAACGAAAAATCAGTCTCTATTACAGTTACAGAAAGCATTAAAGAAATAAAATATTTTTATGTTTTTATTATTTCATTTTATGAAGGCGAAATAATCCTAGACGCAGAGATTCATTTTTTTAATGTAAGAGGTTAGCTAAGTCGAAGTATGTGTCGCTGTGACCCAAATGTTGGGTAAATTGTGCGAGTCTCTAATCTACCTTTTGGACGGGAACATGACAGGCATTATGACGGCGTAAATGAGCACTGGACTCAACCATCAGTGCTCATTTATGAGCAGCTGGACAGAGAGACGGTTTATTATACACTTCTTTGTTACTAAGTGTTTGGTATTCCTGCAACAAGGGCACATTGCTTTTTTCAACTTTCTCACACTATTTTTTTTTGGAATGACTATTGTGTTGCCAACCTCTCGGTTTTTTGTGGGCCGAGCAGAGTGCTCAGCCCGAGACATCATTATTTAGATGGATTGGACTGTTCCCTACAACGCCAGCAACAAGGGCAGTCTCCCGGGAGACCGTACCTCGATTTGGTGCTGCTTTCTGGTTACTGGGTGGACTAGGTGGATCTCACACTATTATACCATTGCAAACATGCTTCATAGTCTAGCTAGGCTTTATTCATTCTTTCAAAGAAGGCTTTCACCTCCTCATCCCATTATGCGTCATTATTCATTAACATTTACATCTTTGCACTACCACAGTACCTCTTTTGCAACATTAACCATGCTATCTTTTAAAAGATTTGCAAAAATCATCCACGTGTCAGTCCGGTGGGCACATAATTTCCAGCCTGTCTTGGACTGGACTGTCATACATGCGTCCTAACTTCAAGTCTTGTAACTTTTTACTCTTAATCCTTTAAAGTTCTCAGAAGGAAGACACACTCACCAATTTGTCTACTTAAATAGACTTACATCGGCTACTAAGCAAGTAGTAGTAGGTACCTGTTAAGATTCGGGTCCCTGGAGGCTCTTGTATCCATTCCACACTTCAGGAGCCCAAATCAAATCATTTAATCATTCGTTCGCCATGTATACGAATGCGTGTCCTTATGCTGAAAAATTGCATTAGACACAAGAATGTTTCTATCCATTAATTAATCCTCGATATGCGTACCAGCATCATTCACCCTCTTTATCACCATAGAGTCCAAGAACGGCATCTTACGCTGTTTGTCGTCTCCGCACATCCACCTAAGTCGCCTAACGTATTAAATCTTTAATTTTCTTTTACCAAGTCCAGAAAATCCCTCGCAAAATCACAAAACTTTTTACAGGTCATGAGTCGAGGACGAGTTTAGCAAAGGCTGCTACTACAGAAACTCAGAGCTTACTACGGTCTCTGAGCAGTCTTGGGTCAACCTGACCATAATCCTTATTCAGAATTTCATACCATATTTTTTTACCTGAGGTTTATTTAACATTGTATGACATCGATAGTAAATGAATATCTCTAGATCATGTGACATCAAGGTAAAATAATATAAACACTTATTTTTGAATTAATAAGTATATTATATTACTATAGTAATCTCTAAGGTGTTTTTAAGTTTATATTTATTGTGCTTAAATAATAATCAACTGCAATTACAAATATAATAATAAAATTACATTATTTACATAATACCTACCTAATTGACTAGCTTAGATATATATATCCTACCAAAAAGTAGAAAATAGACAGAGGTGTAGAAATAAAACCCTTACTTCGTGCTAATGTTTCTAAAGTTGGTAAGAAATATTTATCTGATACATTTAAGGAGTGAGCTTTAATGATGTCAGTGTATAAGTGCGCAGAAGTTCGTGGGGTCCTTTTTCGTTTAGGATCTTTGAAGTCTACTGCGTAAAGGCCAAAGTTGTATCTAAAATAGAAAGGTAAGTATTATTTATTTTTAATGCTATTGTTGTTTTATAATAATGTGAGGCAAACCAGGAGATAAAGTAACATAGGTGCTGGTAAAAAGCAACTTACGAATAGCCATCGCTCCATTCGAAATTATCCATCATAGTCCAGGCTGTGTATGCACTTATATTCACTCCATCTTCGTATATCGATAATAGGACCTGGAAAATCGTTTAAAGTTTCACATTTTTTTAAGAGAGAAAAATTATGACTAGATGTTCAAATTTGGTTGATCATAAACTTTTACAAACGGGCTACGACTACGGTTACTTGTTCCTAAAGGGCTAGGCAAAGATTATCGAGAGCCAATCGCATGATCCTGGCAGACCTGTCTGGCTTCCTCCTCATTCATTACCCTGATGTAGAAGAAGCCTTTATTTTTGTAATTCCGCGTAAGCATTGTAACTGTTGCGGCGAGAAGTCTTCCAATGACACAGAATGTGACAAGCCTACCCAACGTTCCTACCGCCCACCATTGCGACCAACAAATAAAGTAATGGCTCGGGAAACAATACAAATTGTCAAGTCCTTTGGATGTGACAACCCTATCTAAATTTCCCACTACCCACCACCGCGTCTAATAGGGTTTTTCTTGAATCCCGATATCATGTGAGTTGGAAATGGGAATCGTATATGTCATTTTAGGTACTTCTTAATACAGTAGGTACTAGCGGATTATTAACATTCAGTTGCAAATAAATTCAACGAATTCGATACAAGTATTTATTATTTACTATGAGTATTAGCTAAATGTTAATAATTCGCCACTAGTAGTTTACCCCGTATTGGGCGGGGCTCCTTTGCAAAAGAGACCATCTGCCCTTCTGCCAAGCAGCTCGTAAAAGGCGAGCATATGCTTACTGTCACTAACCGTCACATCTGCAGCAACTCGCCTGGATTGGTATCACCACCTTATCTATTCCTGCCGCTATAACGTCAGCGCTTGCAGTTGACGTGTTCCAGTTCAGAGGATAAGGTAGCCGATAAACTTAGTTTTGCTCGAAGCCTAAAATCGCGGCTTCAGTTTGGCAACGCACCATAACCACCTACGTAACACGTCAGCTTGTTTGCCTTCCATTATCATAAAAAAAGTATTGTGTTCAAGAGTACATAAAATGACATACTCGATTCCAATTTCCATTATTGCAAGAATCGAGATTCGAAAGTAACTCTTAAGATTACGAATAGAATCCAAACTCGGGAATTAAACCAACTTGTCGCGTCCTTCGCCAACCTTGTTAAAGAACTTTTCATACAAACACGACGGGTTCGGAGACTCTTGACACCACACTCGGAAAAAACCCAAGCGATTTGATCATAGAACGTCAACCTAGGTACTTACATCCATCCACACGCATTGTATATCTGCTTTGTCAATCTATCTGTCATTTTTGCCACATGACCGAACCTGCGGAGCATACCCTCTTTCATTTTACCACCGACATATTATTTCAATCTCACACTGTTGGATCTCATTGTTACGAATGCGGTCAGCGAGCGTAATACCACAGATTTTCCGTAGCTTTCTCATTTCGACCGCATTTATAAACTATGTAATCACTACGTAATGTTATTATGTTGTTATATTCAGCTGTACGTACCTGCCTTAAGTGATCTAAATAGAATTTTACTCGTTTTGGATCATGTAGATCTGTTTCAGCCTGTACCAACCCGTTCTCTGCAATGAGAATTTCTACGTCTCCATATTGATCCTTTACCCATTTTAGTGAACGGCGGAAACCTGGCGGATAGATCTAAAAAAATATTATCCCGTTACTCTTTATGTACCAGGATGAAAATAACCATCCATTTCACTTTAAATAGGTTAAAGACAGGTTTCTATGACCATAGGACAGACCACTCACACTATATAGGGCAGTAGTTGGTGCCACTTTTGCAGTGGAATACATACAATTTAGACCTGCTCACTTCTATAAGTGAAACTTACCACACAAGAGTCACTGTTACATTATTTTAAAGCGCTAAATGCGAAAAGTTTTGGCAATAAAAACGTCTGCGACGCTATCCCCTCAATCTCAATTCCCAATTTCTTAATCAGTGCGACAGATTTCTTGAACATAGATAAATCTCAGCTTCAAACAACAGCTTATACTCACATAGAAACAATTATGATTATTAAACCACTCAGGTTTGGTCAGCAAATCTGCGTCTAGCTCTGGGGCTGAGAAGATTGGCCACGTGTGTGGATCTAACTTTTCTCCAACTTTCGCTTTCCTCACCAAGCGGCTAGTGTAGTAGTTAAAACCGTAGAAGTCGTAGGTACCTGTAGAATAGTTTAATAACTCGAAACAAACTACACGAATTGATCTAACGCCATATAAAAATTTTATACGAATGTTATAGACTCACACGCACACTGACAGCCACGCTCGCACACACGTTCTCAGTCACGCACAAATATGACCTTATAGATCTACCTAGCTTTGTCCACGTGTCATGTCAACCGAGTTCAACGCTAGAAAATTTTCGTGGAACGATTTTTTTATAACACACCGAGTATATACATATAGTTAACACACACATATGTCAACAAGTTGCGATAGACTTCGAATGGCTTTTGACATTGAAGCCTTGTCTTGTACCACTGTTTATAAGTGGTTTAACGAGTTTAAACGTGGTCACACCAATCTCACTGAAGATCTGCGTAAAAGACGGCTTTCTACGTCAACGACTGACGATTGTTATATACCAGTGTTGTGCGGGGCATCATAGAGACTAACAGAATTTAGTTACAGTACAACTGCAAAAAACCGATTTCGATTTGAATAAGTTATTTTCTTATGTGCACAAAAACCTTCTAAATGCAAGTCGGACTCGCGCACGAAGGTTTTCGATACACGTCTGGGCAGCATGACGACGCTCGAGTGAATACACGCGGCTATGGCTCGCTCCGTGATGTGACCTCCCCCGCGACCCGCGCGGCCATTGCTTAGCAACCGCCTTACCGCGCCACCACACCGCGACACGGCGCTCGCTCGCGTTTAGATGCACGGATTATTTTCAATTTGTGAGTTTTTATGTATTTATTTTTATAGTTTATATATTTCTAAAGATTTACTTACAAATATTCAAGTTTCTACCTGGTTATGTGAAAAAATGAAAAACAAATACTTAAAAAATATGTTTGGTATATGGGATGGGATTGCACCTGCGGTAGATTACAGAATTAACTTCGAGTGAGGTGTATTTAAGTTTTGCTCGAATTGTACTAAATGAAATATTTTTAAGTACCTCTAATGAGATTTATTTCCTCTTCAGTAAACGGGGGTAGTCGGGATCTTGTATATCCTTCCTTTTTACTTTTGTCGTGGATATATTTCTCTATCTCTGGTGGCCATCCCCCTTTTTGCGAGTAAATGGGATAAGAATATATACCTATCTGAAAAAAATAACTTCATAAAAGAGGCGATAACGTATTACGATCCGGCTTCATTCGGGTGATATCGTACTTAATCCGTACTTAATGTTATAAATACGAAAGTCTGTCTGTTGTTCTGTCACAGCTAAACCGCCTAACCGATCGGGATGAAATTTGATATGCATATACTACTTTGTCAAAAAATTACTAGGAAAGATCAATAATACACAAACTGTTTGTAATTCATCAAAATTTACTTTTTCACCTTCAAAAAATATACACTTACGCCAAAGTATAATACAATCATCAAAACATTTTTAAACGCACCGGTAGGAACTGAGTTCGGTAAGAGAGGCGACTCGACGTTAAAATCGTCTAGCATGGCAAGTAGAGGCGCCCTAGAAGGTGTCATACGAAACTTTGGTGGCAAAATGTCATTAGTGTTCTATTCACAATAATGATATCGTGATCTTTGGGGACTGTAGGCCGTATCGCGGAATGCGCTTGTGGTGCCTTGCGAAAATCCGAGCGGAATAATCCGCGCCGATGCGCCCAGGCACAGTGTAAAAATGTATAAAAGCGGTCTATGCGGATTATTGCGCTGCGATGCGCTTCTTCCCCGTCCGTCCAAACGAGCGCTATCCTTTAAACGCCGCATAACGCTCAAATAATACACCTTAATTACCGTTTGACCTTTCAGTAAAAATTTCGAGTGCACATCACATATATTCACAGTAAGGCCCGGCGCCCATTATCGGCATCGCTACGACTGAGGATTTTAAGTGGCAAATAATTCCGATAATGGGCGCCGGGTCTAAACACTCAACTTATCTTTGACATTTGAACGAGTGTGGCTGGGTTTTTTAGGTTTCGGTCCAGTTGGAAGGCACCACTCTCAAGCTTGTTGACTAGTTTGCATTTCTAACTTATAAAGCCACGCCTTGACGCCATTGACAATGCATTTCTAAAATGTTGGGTCGGAATCGACGGAAAATCGGTGGTGTAAAGCTTGCTAACCGCATTCGTAGCAATGAGAGACGAAAGAAAAAGACTGAAAGAAAAAGTTGGTGCTAAAATGAGAAAGGGCATGCTCCGTTGGTTTGGACACGTAGAAAGAATGGCAGATGAAAGATTGACAAAGCAGATATACCATGCGAATGTGGATAGATACATATGTACCCGGAGAAACCTAGATTGACATTCCACGATTAAATCGCTCGGGTGTTGTCCGAGGAAAAGGGTAATGTATGTGGAGGAAGCCGGGCAGGTCTGCCAAGGCCCAGGATCGTGAGGTTTGGCACTATATACTCTCTGTCTACCAATCTTCCAATGTATTGTTTTGCTACAATTTGGCAGCATTTTCGATGAAAGCTCTCAACCAGCTTTAATTTTACCAATATGATGAACAAATGTCGTCATATTTACACAAAATCTCAACAAATTATAAGTGCATCTGAATTTTCCAAAGGAATCACTCTATCTGAAGGTGAAAAAAACTGTTATGTAGCTTTTAAGTTTTGTAATATCTACTGATAAAATAACTCACAGCGAGTTGTCGCGCCAGTTCGGCAACCTTCTCATCTCCTTCACCGTATGCTTCGTACCATATCACTTGATTGGTTAACGCTGCTCTACCTGTTCGAAACGAATAATTTTAAATTACTTTAAAAAGTAAAAGCCAACCTGGCAACAGCTGGTAAGAAGCAACCACAAGTTTTGTCACAAGCACCGTGACCGTAACAATGTGGTGAAGAACTGCGGTAACGCGCTCAAGATGTGTCCCTCTTACCTAAGTTACCGCATTTACTTTCCAAAACTGGAGCGAGTATTGAGTGATTCTGGTTGATTCGAAAATCTACATATTAAGGGTTACTGTCGTCCCACGCTTGTGTCTTATGAGCCGTCTGCCAGGAAGGTAATTATTTTATTTTACATGCAGCATCTAAAGTGTTAAGGAAACTTGGGTAACATTTTTATACGATGTCTAAAGAATGTCTGCATTAAGCAAAAAAATAAATAAATTAAATATCTTTGTAAAAATAGTATCTTACCGTCCCTATCCCCGAAGAGTACAAGATACAATCAGCAACGACCGAAGACACTAAGTCCACATGTGGGTGGCTAGCCTATCACAAACCAGGCACATATTCAATCTCGGTCAACGTCGTTTTTATTAGGAAATTGGAAATCACAATTTCTTTTTATTGCCTGACTTGGGGATTGAAACGGGACCTTATGGAGTCAAGTTCTACACTGGACTGCTAGACTACAGAGGTGACAATAAATATAATTAGTTATAGCTATAAATATGTATAAATAAGTATCTTCACGCACATATCCCCGAAAAGGAAGGCGAAGGCACAAACAGGGCACCCACGATTAGCCGAAGACACAATGTGATTGTTGGCAAGCCTATCGCCAACCGGGCACATATTCAATCCTGGACAACTTTATCTTTATTAGAAATTAAAAAATTGAAGATATAAATTTTCTAGTTTTTTTAGTTGCCCGACCCGGGGATCGAACCCGGGAGCTCAAGAAGTCAAGTCCGACACCGGACCGCTAGACCACAGAGGTGAATGTTTTTTTATAAATACCTTTATATTTAGGCCTAAACTCTTCATCATAAATTCGCCAAGATTTAGCATGAGCCAGGAGCGCATGCTTATTACATAGATAGTCTCCAACCCCAGGACTCTTAATCCCTGGTGCGAAAACACCGATGTTGTAGATGAGCTCGCAAAATATCAAAGGCTCGTTCAGTGTTATCCAGGTTTTAACTCTGTCTGCGTATAACGAGTACACGATTCTGGAATAATCCGCAAACCAGTCTACAATTAAGGGGTTAGTCCAGCCACCTGTGAAAGTATAAATAAGAGTGACAATCTCAATATACAGGGTTACTTTCAAAGGCCTGGCCAAATTTGAGTACAAGGGAGCTAACGCTAAAATGATAATGCATTTTAAATGGCACTGCCAAATTGCAATATTTACTTTTTAAAATATTTGTTTTAAATAGTCCGCGTTAATACTTCTTGTCACGTTATGTCGTACCTAGTACTAGTTGTGACGTCAGCAGTCTGCTCATACACTTGCAGTCGGTGAGAACCAGTTAAATGATTTGTTTACGTTGTAACCATACATTTTGTATTTTGCGTCGAATAAAAATTATGATTTTTATGTTTTTTTAATTTTTGATTACGTAATATCGAAGGTGCTATCGATTCCCAACCCTCTCTCAAATTAGTCTGGTCTTTTAAATATAACCCTGTATATAAATTATGCGTCACGTTGTTTATCCGTGATGGAATCGTAAACTACTTAATATGCTTTAATCAAATTTGCAATTCTGATGCAGTTTGATCAACATGAAAGATAGCTTACTTACATCTCAATTTATCGGTGGCGATGGCGTCGGTGACAGCTAGTATTTTATATAAATTACACATACATGTATATATTTTGAAAATTAAATAATCCTAGAAGCCGCATTTAGAGTAAAATAGATCCGGCTCGAAGGACCAAGAGTTTCATTATACAAGAGGAGACAAACGAGCAAGTGGGTCACCTGATAGAAAGTGATCACCGCCATCCACGGACATCCGCAACACCAGGAGTATTACAAATGCGTTGCCAACCTTTGCCTTTTATAACTATAAAAATATATAATAGCATTAAACTAGTTAAATGTAATTTATATCATACTTTTAAAAAGACAAATAACCGAACACTAACTTTCGAAAGAATTTTGTTTTCAAAAAAGGTGCTTACCCAAATCCTGTAAAGATTGCGGCAGATCCCAATGGTAAACAGTAACTATGGGTTCGATTCCTTTTTCTAGCAAAGCGTTGATCAGGTTATCGTAGTATTTCACACCATCTTTGTTTATGTGGTTCGGAAAGCCAGAGGGCAATATTCTAGGCCAAGATATTGAAAACCTGAAGAAAGATATGATCACCATTACTATTTTTTGTGAATATTATTTTAAGAAATTCCGACAACTTTAAAACACGCTTAATAATTAAAGAAAATAATAGGACCGAACTTTTAATTATTTAAATGTAAAAGTGTGTATCTTTTCACATTTTTAAGTCAAAATAGTTGCACAGATTTTTATCAAGCTTACGAATAATTTTGTCTTGGAGGTATTTTTAATTGTAGCACTTGCCCTGTGCTTAAAATAAATTTATAGAAATTTATCCACATTACAGGACAAGTACTAAAATTATAATACGTTGGAGGAAACGAAATTTAAGGCCATTGTAAAATGTGAATTTCATCTGTAACGATGTAGCAGTTATTTACACAGTAATACACAGTACTAAAATATGTGTATATTATTATCGTCCCTGTGGTCTAACCGTCCGGTGTCGGACTTCTTGAGGTCCCGGGTAGGATCCCTAGTTCGGGCAACATAAATAAAAATTGAAAAATGAGTATTTTTAATTTTATAATAAAAGTAACCTTGCCCGAGATTGGATACGTGCCCGGTAGGCTTGCCACCTATTACATTGTGGGATTTAGTAACTTCGGTTAGTCGTGGGTACCCTGGTTGTGCCCCTGCCTACCTCTGTGGGAATATTATGGGCGTGAAGATACTAGACATAACTACCCGCGTAAACGGTAAGCAATGAGTAAAATTTCGCCACTCGAATTGAATCCTCATAGCTCAAATGGTTAGAGCATTCGTCAGCTTGAGACGTAAGGGTGCAAGTTGAAACCTGATCTGAGGTCAATTTTTTCTTTCTTTAAAATTTGTATTTTTTCGTTAGTTTACTCTCAATTAGGGTCTATCTAAGTACATAGAGTACCTGATGGTATAAAAATACTAGCCTATTATTAGATTCTAATAATGGTATCATCTAAATAAAAAAATGAATACTATTCTCTGAGCTGCAAACACTGGTCAAAGTTATGGAAGAAAGAATAAGGCTTTCATTTAAATGCGATGGAAACCAACGTTATGGTGTTCGAAACTTAGCCAAAACGGATGTAAGAACTTTTGTTGACAAGGGAATGAAATTGTAAATCTTGGTTATGCTTTTAGCAGGGATGGAAGCTACTCCGCGGATGTAGAAAGGAATGTGCTGGGAATAGTGTGAATGGAGCGCTAAGTAAGGTTTTTCAAAGCTACGAGTCAAGGTGCTAGACTCGTTTTGCAAAGTTATGAGCTTATACCAACGTTTTCGTATGAAAGCGAGAGTTTGGTATGTCAGAAAAAGCTTGAGTAAGATAAATGCGGTCGAAATTAGACCGCTAAGGAAAATCTGTGTGTGTAACTTTCGCTGACCGCATTCATAACAGTGAGATCCGAAAAGGAGTGGGATTGGAAAAAAAAGTTGGTGTTAAAATCATATCTATCATATGAAAATAAAAGCAGTTGAAAGATTGACAAAGAAGATATACAATGCGAATGTGGATGAATGTAGGGGTTCGGGAAGACCTAGGTTGACATCCCATGATCAAATTGCCCGGGTATTATCCGAGGGTGGCGTCAAGAGTCTCCGAAACTGGCGCTTTTGTATGAGAAGGGTTATGAATGTGGAGGAAACCAGACTGTTTTGCTAGGATCGTGAGATTACCCAATCTCATTACTCGTTACTCTCTGCCTATCTCGTAGGTCTATAAGATGTAAGTAAGTGTGTAAGTATGTATTTTCTACATTTCCCTGGGATCCAGCCAAGACTTGCTGGTAACGGGACCACCTCGGAAGTATGCTTTTTCAAATAAAAAAAATACACACACACGTAAGAAGTAAGACCTCTTATTGGCATCGTTATTCATGGAGAGTTACAGAAAATAAATTTCACTCCAAAAAAAAATTGAAATATCGTTGCGCGAGATCTTCAAGTTATCTAGCTAAGCTAACCGGTAAGGCCGGCGACAATTTCTCTCATACGTCATTAATTTTTTTTTACTTCAAAATGAATTTTTAAAATCGGTTCAGAATCGAAGGGAAGTCGATTAACATATTAAAAAAAATTGGGATACGAATATAAAACCTTTTTTTAAAGTCATTTACCTGTAAAAATGCAATCCCAGATCTACAGCCATCTGAACATCTACCTCCCACAAGTGATATGAGTCACAAGCTACTTCTCCTGTAGCTTTTCCTCTAACAATGTCTGTCGTTTGCTCGAACACATCCCAGACGCTTGGTGTTTTACCTGAAACCAGCGTTTAGTTTAGTTTTTTATTGGCTACGCAAATGATAACAAACAAAAAAGTGAATCTTCTTTTTAGCGTTTGCCTGTGGAGTGGAATTGAGCGAAAAGTGGAGTTTCTCAAATCGCAGGTTTTTCTATGCATGGTTTCGGGCTATTTAATGATGCTAGGATCAATTTGAAAAAATGTTCTTATTTTTAAAAAGTCATCAAGTCGGGAAGTATTATGAGAAACTGGCGGATTTCTTAACTTTGTACGGGTAATCATAACAAGATTGCTAAAGAAACACTGGTATATACAAAAAAAGCAAGGAACGTTGATTCCAATTTTAGTCATTTTACTGCATTTAAACTATAGATTTAGGATGTACCTACTAAAATAGATAAACACTGTCAGTTAAAACACGAGACAAAAAAATATATCGAAGTGTGAGTAAATTGTTTATGTGTGAGTTTAAAAAGTGTTGTCATAGGGCCATGTACGTTATCTACATCGATAAATAAATCCACAGTTTAATGTCGATTTAAAGGAACTAGCTAGTATAATAAACATAGATCGGAGTAGGTATAGCTGTTTTGTGTACTTGCCATATGTTAGAATAATATGGATATTCCCTGAATCCCGAGATTTGCTTTTTAGGTAGAATAATAATAAAAAAAACCTATTAACGATATTATAACTATTAATTATAAAAACCTATTAACGCCATAGGGAGTAACACATAGCGGCACGAGGGAATAAAGCTTGATCTAAAAGTAGATATGGTTATTCACTGACTTCTAATTGACATCAAGCTTACATAAACAAGTCCGCCCTTTGAAAGTGCCACATTTGTAATAAAAGATTCTGAACTAAAGCCTGGCTCGCAATCTAGCTGTGAATACCCTTTGATTCTTGTGTTCACATGTGTAAATTATTTTTGGAGTTCATCTATTTCTGTTTAAAATTGTGTTACTAGATAATTCCTTGTGAATATAATAAGAGAACAGAAATTTAAACTAATATTATTTCAAGTTACATGACAAAAAAATCTAACCGGTTTAGCAGTTTTTCATCATTTTCAGTAAACACATCGAAATTGTTTAGATATTTTCGACAAAAATGATTGATAGACATAAGGACTGAATTTGATATCCAGTATTCATAAAAAGGTTTATGGACTAAGCACATCTCAGTCTTAAGTACAAATGTATTATAAATAACTGAATTTAAGTAAACAGCCAATATTGACATTCATCGATATTTAGGTAGTCACCGCTTTGTCAAGCCCTAATGTAACGAAATAATTTACTATTTAAGATATTGAATCTTGTCTGATTCTGTTTAAATTTACAAAATACACTTATATAATACAATGCAAATAAATATGTTATTGTAAAAATCACTTTACTGTGCAAGATTAACAGAAAAAAACTAACAAAACACAGTTCTAAATATTCCAACATCAAAATTATATTTACATGTAAAACGTGTATTTATTGGGGTTGTTACGTTTTTTTATGTCACATGCGTTTACAGAACATGACTCCATAATTGCATTAAATTTTCTGCTATTTTAATTGTAAGATTATTAAATAAATTCACAAAATTCACAGCGATATAATAAGGACGCTATGGGCTCTTACTCGCGTAAACGTTGTCACATCAGTACCTCACTCAATTTCTCTTTTCCTGTTAGGCAACTTATACCTGATAAGTGTTTGTCCCTCTCACGCTTCTTTGACCTTGCACATCTTTAGTTTAAACTATTTGAAACGTAATCCTAATAAAAAAAAACTACCAAAACCGACTTAAATTTCAATAAGTATCTCATCTACGTATACAAAAATTAAGTAATTAAGTGTTTTTCTCGAATTACTTGAGATTCCAGCATCTAATCCTGACTTGATTGCATCTAACTACATCGGAAGCTTAACTTCCGATGTAGTTAGATGCAATTTCAAATAAAAAAAAGAATTTTTAAAATCAGTTTAGAAATCGATTCGATGGACATATATAAAAAAAGGGGAGTCGAACATATAACTCATGTTATCGAAGTTGTTTAAAAAGATAAAGCTTACCACTGACGTTCCACGCGCCTTCAACTTGATGTGCCGATGTCGCAGCTCCAAACCTGAATGTCGGAGGAAATTTCTGATACGAGTGAACAGCTTGGCTATATCTAGAAAGATTAAAAGTAATAACTATTTTTTTTATTAAAAAACATATCATTGTGATAAGCTTCCATTTTATTCAAAGTCAAATCTTGCTTTATTTCGAGGGAAGTAAAACTTGAAATACGTTACAAAAGGTTAACAATTGCATATTATTAAAAAAAATAAAATAATAGTTACTAACACAGCATTAAAAAGACAAAAGCTGAATAATTATATTAAAAATTCGTACACATACACAAGCACACATAGGTATGCTTACACAGAGAAGTTTAAAAAGATTACCGCGCGTATACATTTATAATAATTATTAACCCAGTAAAACTGCAACAACCGAATCCAACTATTTTATTGGGTACCATGTCGTAATTTTATAATTCTTTTTTCGAAGATAGTAATGTTTCCGAAATGGACCTACGTAAATTTTATCAACATCCTACTAGTAGTTTTTAAGTTATACTTAATAGTGAATACTGCACATTTTTTCATTTAAACATACAAGAAAATAAAAAAATACAGTCGAATAAACTCCTTTTTCTAGTCGGTTAAAAATAATCGCCTACTTATATGGTTTGTAATTATTGCTTTATGCCCCTTTAATATAAATCTCCAGTACTTAGTACACTTGAGAACTAGTTATAATATATTCAAGACATATCGCCTCTGTGCTCTAGCAGTCCGGAGTTCGAGGATATGGGCGTGAAGATACATATCAAATGAGCCCAAATATGACAAGATAATGTTGATAGTTTTAGGAGTTCCTATGACTATCTTCCACCTCCATTGTCAGAACACCTCCAACTTATCATAACACGTTACTGTCATTGAATTGAACGTGAGTGTCAAAAACCGACTTAATCGGTTAAGGATTGTTGCTTTAAAATTCATTTGCAAAAATGTACCGGGAGAAACATATAAGTATACCTAGGTAGATTGCAAGTTAATAAAAGCTTTTTTTAGCCGACTCAACAAACATTATGAATAAAAAATATATTTTACGACCTGTACCCTTTTATATCTACTAAAGTAAAAGTATCTTCACGCCCATATCCTCGAAGAGGTAGGCAGAGGTACAGCCAAGGCACCCACAACTAGCCGAAGACACAAAGTCCCACATTGTGATAGGTGGCAAGCCTATCGCCAACCGGGCACATTTCCAATCCCGACCAACATTTTTTTTATTAGAAAATTGGAAAAATCCAATTTTCTTTTTGTTGGTCGACCCAGGATTCGAACCCGGGACCTCTTGCAGTCAAGTCCAACACCCGGACCGCTAGACCACAGAGGCGATTATATTAGTTGATCATATAAGTTGTGTATAATGAGGTTTTAAGTTCATAGTTAATGTTTTTAAAGAAAAAAAATTTTTTCTTCTTTTTAGAGCTTTTAAATAAAAGATTTTCTAAAATATTTGTTTTGCTTTTAATTTATTTTACACTTTTTAGTTATCGCTGGGTAGGCTTCTTAGTCTATTTATCTCATTCAACGCATCATTGTTACAAAATCGTTTGCCGGTTAATTTCGAACAATCCAGCTCTTCAACAAGCTTATCATTTTGCACTATTTGTTGACCCTCCCAGAGCTCCGTTTAGAAGGGTAATAGCTAGGTGCCCTGGGGTGGTACGTTCATGACATCATGTTACAACCCGGTGCCACTCAGTCCTTGGCACTGCCTCACCTTGACTTATGTGTTTGGAAGAATGCGCCACTTATGTATGCTTACTTGTGCTTGACAAAACACAGTTCCCGGTTTGATTTTAGAGTTGTCCGTCTCCTAGACGGGTTGTAGACCAATGCTGATGTTGCCCGTCCCGTTAAAACACACAAACCGTAGTTAATCAATCGATGTTACAGGCTTTAAATTTTTTTTAACAAAAATTTTCTCAGCGAACCCTTTCAAAAGTGCCCTATATTGGATTTAAAGTGATGTCACATTATTTTCTAAATATTTTCGGTAAGCCCTTTCATTTATAACCCATACAGTAGAAATGTATTGAAAATAGCTGTTCCGCCATTTTGGATAGTCCGCCATATTGGATTGAAAATGATATCACATTATTTTTCGAGTTGCTCTCAACAATTCCTTTCATTTATACTCATATTGTAGAAGTGCATTAAAAATAACTATTCCGCCATCTTGGATTGTTCGCAATATTGAATTAAGAATGACGTCACATAATTTTTTGAGTTGCTCTGAACGAGTCCTTTCATTTGATACCTACATTGTTGAAGTACGTAAAATAAAAATAATAATTCAGCAATCTTTGCGATTTGATTGAGGAATGTCAACCTAGACCTCCCCGGGTACATCCATCCATCTACATTCACATTATATATCTGCTTTGTCAATAATTCCTCGGTGATTCTTTCCACATGACCGAACTAACTAAAAGTACAACTAATTTGTAAGTAAAAAAAATTCTGGCTCGAAAACGTACCGCAAAGCGGGTTAGGGCGTTCCCTGGAGGCGACGCGTACCGATCCGCCCTCGTCGGTACGAACAGAGGCAGATGCGGCAATGGGGCCACCACCCATCACGCCAGGCCCATACAGGCGAATCGAGGAGTGGAGAGTGTCAAATTATATTATATTATAAATTATTTATAATTAATTAAATGAGTATGATAGATTTGATTTTGGTTGATAGTCGCCTCCGGAAGTGTTTAATGGACACGAGAGCCTTCAGAGGCCCAACTCTTAACATGGACCACTACTTGGTTAGTAGCCGGTTTAGGGGTCTATTTAAGAAGTGGAGGCACTGGCGAGTACGTATTCCATTTGGAGGGCTTGAAAGGATTAAGAGTGAAAAGTTGCAAGACCCGAGTGTAGGAAGCATGTATGAGAGTCAAGTCCAAGACAGGCTGAATAGTGTGTGCCTACCGGACTTAGACGTGGATGACTGTTGGAATGTTTTGAAAGATAGTATGGTTGATGTTGCGAAAGAGGTATGTGGGAGTGCAAAGATGCACAAGTCTATGAATGGTGACGCATGATGGGATGAGGAGGTAAAAGCCTCAGTTGAAAGAAAGAAGAAAGCTTGGCTAGACTGTGTAGCATGTTTGCAGTCGAATGACAGTATAAAAGATTTGAAGAAAGAAATGTACCGTTGTAGCAAAAATATCACCAAACACTTAGTAAAAGAGGAGCGTGAAAGGGAAAGTATGAAACTAGAAGAGAAGTTGGCTAACAACTTCGAGATGAACACCAAACTCTTTTGGACGGAGGTGAAGAAGTCTCGGAGTTGTTCGTCTGCCTCCAGAATGAATAGAATTAAGTGTAAGATTGGTGATATTCTTACAAGCACGCATGACGGAGTGGAGTGAATTTTATGGAGATATGTATGAATGTGCCCAAGATGCTGCCGCTGGG
>NJDC01014726.1:3564-16322 GCA_002245475.1 Calephelis virginiensis
TAACCGCCTCGTTGGAAGAATTAGTTTACGACTTCGCGTAAACTAATTCTATAGATGAAATGTACGGCACGCGTTCTATTCTGACGGGGGCAGGCATGTGTCTGATAAACTTCTATTCCTATATGTATGATTACCTAACCTGTAACTTACAGGCTGTAAAGGAACTTGGCCTGAAGATGTGTATATACTGTATTTCGGATTAAAATTGTATTTTGATTAAATTATTATTTGCTTACTTGGATCGAATCAATTTGTATTTTGTGTGATATTTATGTAACTATTATTCTTTATTACAAGATTTTAGAATACAAAATAAATAGTAATAGTAAATTGAGTAACTGACCTAAGATTTAGATTAGAATTAAATAGGTTTTGAATTTATTTTAAAACTAGCTGTTACCTGCGGCTTCGCCCGCTTTTTCGCAGGAGCTAGTTATGCTATCGGGATTAAAAGTAGCCTATATGTTAATCCAGGTCACAATCTACCTGTGTTCCATATTTCAGCCAAATCCATTCAGCCATTCGAGCGTGAAAGAGTAACAAACATACCAACATCCTTACAAATTTTCGCATTTATAAGATTAGTAGGATGACTTATCATGAGGTTAGTATATAGATATACTATAACGTTTGTAAGGGATGTGGGCGTGAAGATACTTTTTTTTAGTTATCTTAGGTTTACCAGAAGCAACATCTATCCATGTTTGGCTTTAGCTAAAATAGTTTTATTGATAACGCTCTCTATTGTCAAATAGTTAAACTTCAGCATTAGATTGGAAATATTTTATAGATTTAGTTTATGTTACAAAGTGTAGATGCTACTGTAATAAATTAATATCAGCGCTGTCTATGGACCAAAAGTAATTTCTTGCTTTCTTTAGGTTTTGGCCTTCACATTAGTTTTTGCCATTAGCACAGCATCAAATTTTATATCAATTTTAATTAGTCATCAGTCGTCAGTAAGTCATGTCAGGCTCTTGGGTAAAGCGGTGGTCTCATTACTCAAGCTTATGTAATGAGATTTGGTGGCAACGAGGAAATACACGATACGCTAATTTCTTCACGATTATTTCATTAATTGTGCACTTTCACTGAACAAAATTGTACAAAATGCCACCAAAATTGACTAATTTAACTCAATATAAACACGAAATTCAATATTTATGAAAAAACTTCGAATATCTTTTCTATCGATGGCGCCAAAACTCTGGACTAAAAGTTTATATTAAAATAAATTAAAGGCCTTTGCACACGAACGACAGCACTTGTTTTTTTTTTAATAAAACAAAACATTAAATATGCGCTTACACACAACTGCGTCGTAACAGTATTGGCGACGGCTTTTGGACTGTGTTATAAATTCCAACCACACTAATTTTATGTAGCATCTTCACGCCCATATCCCCGAAGGGCTAGGCAGAGGCACAACGAGGCCAACCACGACTAGCCGAAGACACTAAGTCCCACAACGTGATAGGTGGCAAGCCTATCGCCAACCGGGCACATTTTAAAACCCGAGCAACATTTTTTTTTATTAGAAAATTTGAAAACTCCATTTTTCTTTCTGTTGCCCGACCTGGGATTCGAACCTCGTGCAGTTAAGTCCAACAACTGAACCACTAGACCACAGAATTTTATATAAGTATGTGAAAGTTTCTATGTCTATTACGATTATGTAAACAAAATTTGGCCTAAATATTTTTTTGTTGATGTCCAAAAACCAGACGTAAGCAAAGTATAAAATTATTTTAAAAACATTACTAACGCCACTTAGGCAACACAAGCGGAAATTTGTATTTATTTATATTATTTTACGTTAGACCACGCATATAACTTTTTACGAAGGGTTCTGGGTGCTGATTATGTATCTGAGTTGCCAATTCAAAATGAAAAAGTGTACATCAAATGACGTCATTTGTGTTTGCTATCTCTGTTGTATTTCTGTTGGTCAGTGGAGATAGCAAATATAAAACACGTTAATAGCTGTACTATTTGATGAACACTTTTCCATTTTATTTGGCAACTGAAATACATAATCAGCCCCCTGATTTTGATTATTCTTTTTTTAACTTAGTAATAATTCCGTATCGTAGTTTTTTCTGTCCTATACAGTTATGAAAATCAGTTTATATGAATAAGAATTATTTTATCTATTTATTTTTATGATATTGGAATGCTAACAAGCAGAAATTCGTCTGCCAGATGGCAAAAAAATTCACGCCACCTAGAGACACCAAAGATGGTAATGGTGCGTTGCCAACCTGAAACAGGGATTTTAGGCCTCGAGCAAAAGTAAGTTTATCGGCTACCTTATCTGCCGAACCGGAACACGTCAACGGCAAGCAACGTTATGGCGGCAGAATTAGGTAAGGTGATGGTACCAATCTAGGCAAGAGTCAGATGTAACGGTGCTAGTGACGGTAAGTCTATGCTAGCCTTTAACGAGCTGGCTGGCAGAAAGGTAGCTGGTCTATTTTGCCAAGGAGCTCGAACCAACAAGAAGATTAAGAATACTTTTTTTTTACATAATCTTTCAAGGTAAATATATCTCCAATCGTGGGGGAAACAGTTGTGTTTAAACCTGTTTAGATAACAAACAATAATTTGAAAAATCGGTATTCATTCACCGACTATGGATACATGCTGAAAATTATATTAACAAACATTAAGTAAGAAAAATCATGTCATATCCACTAATTTTTATTACATACCCAAAAGGTTGTGTTTATCAAAATATCAATATTAATTTATAATACAAAATAAAAGTTTTACGCAACTGTACCCAAGCAAAAGAGACGAAGAATTAATGTGACTCATTTATCCTTTCACGCTTATATCCCTATCAAATCGAAATAAATCCTTTACAGTTTACACGCTGTATAACTATTGACTTGTTAAACGTGTGTATATATATTTTTTTATTAATAAGCCTAATATATCATATAATAAGCCTAGTATATCTAGTGTAAAAATAAACACCAGTAACTTTTCATAGGTCTGCGATTAGTATAATTAAAAAAGTATTTGCTTTACATTACAACGGAATGACGTTCTGGTACCTAACTGCAGTTTTTGTGTCACTTTAGAAATCACAGAAAAGTAAATTTATTATTACTATTCCAGATGGAGATAGCTAACAGGCTGAAGAATGGCTTGGGATACTTTACATCCCTATATCTAAACGCATCCCTTCAGAAGAGTTAAATGACTAAGAATGCATGGACATTTTTTCGAGCCCCATCTTGTAAATTAATACGAATTAGTAATTATGTGCAGTCAGTATTAATGGGTGACTTGTTTTTTTTTATTGTGCGTCATAGGTAATAAAATTGATAGTTTTATTATGTTCTGAAATTTCGCTAAGAGGTAAAATATGGACTATGCACTGAATATCTAAAGATTAGATTAATTGTAATCATCTGTTTCCGGCCTCACTCACGCCAGATAGCCACGTTGCCAGGGTTACTACCTACTTGCCATTCGTAGGTACATTATATTAAATCATAGTAAATTATACCCCATTTTGTTAATTTTGCTAAGCACTAACTAAACTTAACTGAAGTGTATGACATCTTTTTTTAATGAAACAAATAAAAATGAGTTGGTACATTTTAGACATTAGTCTCGACATGACAGCTCGTGACGTTTATAATTAATTAACGTTTTCAGAAGGATAGATTAAAATTCAATAGCAAATCAAACTAATCTAACAGCACTGAGCGTGTTTTGTTTCTTTCTATTATAATTGTTAAAAGAAGATAGCGATAACTTTAAATTAGTTTAGTGAGTGTATGGTGAGTGCGCAACAAAAGTTTCACAAATGTGGTGTTTAGGGCACTTTAGGAGAAAAGTAAAGTAAGCGGAAATGCTTTAATTTGTTTGTTTTCATTCATCTTGGATTTTAAAACGCTTGGTCGTAATTTGGAGAAAGACGAAACATCATCAATTAACGGAAAATCATATTTACCAATGATATCGCTACCCAATGTACGGATGTACGGATGTAAAATGTACGGATCAAGTGTTTTCGCTCTGCAACATTGTCTGTGGGTCAGAAGGTTTTCTGCGGTTTTTTGGATCTCGAAAAAGCGTTTGACAGGGCTGTACGTAAGGAACTTTGGGACATTTTTCCAGATTATGGGATAGACGGGTCCTTGCTGCGTGCTGTGCAGTATATGTATTTAGATTGTAAACATGTGTGCGGGTGGACGGCAACATATCGCCTTGGTTTGATGTGAACATTGGCGTCAAGCAGGGCTGTGTGTTGTCGGCACGCTTGTTTATTTTGTACTTCAACAAATGTCTTCAAAGGTTAAGATCTATGAATGTGAAAATGCGTATGGGTGATCAAGTGGTGAACTGCCTGCTTTATGCAAATGATGCTGTACTTTTTGGCTCTACACCAACTGAGCTGCAGAAACTGGTCACAGTTATGAAAGGTCTGTAAAGAAAGAGCTTACATTTCAATGCGACGAAAACCAAAGTTATGGTGTTTGAAAGAGACGAAGCCAGAACGGATATGTAAGAGTTTTGGTTGATGATGTAGTGTTGGAGCAAGTGAATGAAATTGTATATCTTGGTTGCGCTTTTAGCAGGGATGGAAGGTACACCGCGGATGTAGAGAGGAGAGTGTGTGCAGGGAATAGTGTAAATGGAGCGTTGGTAAGTTATTTCAAAGCGAAGTTTTGAGTCAAAAGGCTAAACTCGCTTTGCATAATTCTGTGCTTATCCCAACGTTATTGTATGGAAGCGAAAGTTGGGTATATCAGAAAAAGCATGTAGGATAATTGCGGTCGAAATGAAAGCGCTACGAAAAATCTGTGGCGTAACGCTCGCTAACCGCATTCGTAACATTGAAATCCGAGAAAGAGTGGGATTGAGTGAAAGTGTTTGTGTTAAAATGCGAAAGAATAACAGATGAAAAATTGTCAAAGCAGATATAGAATGTGAATGTGGGTGGAAGTAGGTACCAGGGGCGAACAAGGTTGACATTCCACGATCAGATCACTTGGATCTAAGGGTGGTGTCAAGAGTCTCCGAAACCAGCGTGTTTGTATGAAAAGGGTAATGAATGTGAAGGAAGCCAGACAGGTTTGTCAGGATCGTGAAATTTGGCACTCGATTCTCTCTGCCTTCTTCGTAAGGGACTTGGCGTGAATATATGTATGAACAAATACTTAAACATCCCCTGCTTGCTATCTCATATAAGTTATGTGGTGTTTTTCTTTTCAAAATTTCGGTTCTATTTAATAGGCTTGAGTAACGGGCCATCGCTATACTCAAGACCCTGACATGGTTTTGATTACTGGCTTATGACTGGTAAAAATAATTTATTAATAACTAAGCGTGGTCTAAAGGTCTAAGCCGGCCCTAGAAAGGGGCAAATTAACTTTATAAAAAATTGGGTTGGCGGGAATGATCGAAGGAAAAAGGCGCGCTTTTCGAGGGTTTCCTCCAAAAGATAAAAATGTGCAATATAATATAAAATGTATTATTTTTTAAATAAATTAACGTGTAAATATTACTTAGTGATGTGTAATGTGAATCAGTAAATAAATTATACTAGTGTTAGATAATCGTAGTGTTTTATTACGACAGAAGATGCAAAGGCCCGGACAAAAAAGAAGATTGCAGACGAAGACCAGTAACAGAAATAATATATTAAGCTACGAGTTCACTTAATATAAAACTGCTTGAAATAGAAAGAAAACAAAAGTTATAAAAACTCATACATAGTCGTGGAAATTTTGGCGCCATCTTTAAAGAAGATGGTTTTAGTATTCAGCATTCTAATTTTATAATTTGTGAGTAAATAATCGGAAACTCAAGGATATCAAATATTATAAAAGAAATTAACGGAGAAACATAATATGAAAACTTCAAGGAATTATAAACTAAAGACGTATTCAAGGACGTTAATAACCTCTGAGCGTAATGAAGGAAATGGATATTTAAAAAAGGAGAAACGAGACAATAAGAAACTTAAGAAGTAAACGTAGTGAAGTAACACGAGGGGTGGAGAGTGTCAAATAGGCACGTGGAATGTGAGAGGTGGAATGGAAGCGAAGATAAATGAATTGATGAATGTAATGGATGAAAGATGCCTGGATTTACTGTGTGTAACGGAGACTAAGCGAAAGGGTAGTGATACTTTTGATCTCCCCGGTGGCAGGTTGGTTCTCTGGTCTTGTGTATCACAGAGCGATCACGCCAGC
Source organism: Calephelis virginiensis (assembly GCA_002245475.1). Classification (NCBI taxonomy): domain Eukaryota; kingdom Metazoa; phylum Arthropoda; class Insecta; order Lepidoptera; family Riodinidae; genus Calephelis; species Calephelis virginiensis. The sequence goes on from NJDC01014726.1 coordinate 9,780, forward strand.
GCTGGGGTAGGTATCATTTAATCGTCTGGCTTAGCCTCGGGCTTGAAAGAGTATGGTTTGATTGGTCCGAGACTGCTCTGGGTCCGTATTAAACTAGGAGTCACGCGTGTTTTTGTGGTAGCAACCTATGCTCCGGTCAACTCGTCGTCGACTCATGACCTGGAAAAGTTTTGGGATTATGTAAGGGATGTTCTGGATATAGTTGAAGGAAATGAAAAAGTGATTATGTGTGGTGACTTGAATGGTTGGATGGGGACACGACGGGACGGTTACGAGGCCGTTCTTGGACCCTATGATGATAAGAGAGCGAATGATGCTGGTAAGCATATTGTAGATTTATGTGTGGAAAGAAATCTTCTTGGGTCTAACACAATGTTTCAGCATAAGGACATACATACGTATACATGGAGAAAGAATGATCAAATGAGTATGATAGATTTGATTTTGGTTGATAGTCGCCTCCGGAAGTGCTTAATGGACACGAGAGCCTTCAGTGTGCCTAGTGTGAGTTTTTCTTCGCATTCGATTGTGAACGCATTAACTACAGTTTGTATGGAATTGATACAACGACATCTAGAGGAGAGTAGCGACTAAATAAATAGTGAGTGTGAGTTTTCGTCACTCTACGGATCGAGCGTCGACCATCGAGTGCTATTCGATACCGAGAACGTGAGCGCATTTGATTGGTTGGTTCAAGCACACTGCGAGTGCGAGTTACACATTTAGACAGTTCGAATAGTAAACATTCGTTTTCTTACGTTTACGCTGCTGTCAAGTTGTCACTTAGGAATTCACAGTGAAAGAATCGTGAAAATATTTTTAAAACTAATTTTCAAGTCAATGTGCACTATAAATATTAGTGTAATGATGGCAGGAGGTTTTTTTTTCGCTTGGAGGATGTTTGAAGCCGCCAAAGCAAGAGATACTTGTAATTTTAACGCCAGGTCCGGCGCTTCTTATAATCCTGTATTTTACATCTTACAGAAACACAATTTAAGGATAAATATCACCTGACTAAGAAAGTGTTTAAGTACTTTGCAAGGAGCTTAGGCGATGAACAAATCTAAGATCTTCTCAACGCGTGTCCTTAGAACATAAAGTAAGTACAAATTAACATAATATGTTCCTTCAATTTACTATTACAATTTTATTTATAACTATTGTATACGTAACTTCCTTTTTTATTTTTAGGTACTACCTGCTTTATTCTTTTATGCCCCTGGTTCCTACCAAAGACCCGTTGTAGTTGCTAAGCATTTAAGTCAAAAAATGTGTAGTGTGTATATAGAAGAGGTAACACAGGCTCTTACAAACACAAACATAATAAACAAGTACATACGTTTTCTTGATTCTCCAGCTGCTAGACAGGCAGTCAGTCAAAGGTTAAAAACATAATTATTTTTTTATAAATCTGAATTAAGTATTATATAAGTATTTATAATTTGATTAATTCAATGTGTTTTTATGTAGGTTTTACAGAACCTATGGCGTACCTGGAGTTGTTGGATGTATAGATGGTAGTCATTTTAAAATAGTTGTTCCACCAAATGAAGAGGAACACTGGTATTTTAGCCGCAAGCACTATCATTCTCTTAATGTTCAAATGGTAAATATGTACATTGTCATTAGATAGCTTTACATACTTTTTATAAAATAATAATAAATTGTTTAATATTTTTGCAGGTATGTGATGACATATATAAAATACTAAATGTTAATCCCAAATTTGGTGGGGCCAATCAAGATTCATTTATTTGGGAAAATAGCAATCTAAATGTGTATATGCAATCTTTGCATCAAAATGGAGAAATAGTCTGGTTATTAGGTGACTACATGTTCTGTTTTGTGATATGTTTAATTTTTTTTAAGTGATAACTTATTTATAACTAATATATTGTAGGTGATTCTGGATATCCTCAACGCCCATGGCTGATGACACCAATCTTGGACGCTACTCCTGGTTCAGCACAAGCCAACTACAATGAAAAACACATGAGAGCTAGAGTAGTCATTGAAAACACATTCTCTAGACTGAAGAATCGATGGTGTTGTCCGCACAAAGATAGAGTTCTTCACTACAGACTAAACAAATGTGCACGCATCATTCTAGCATGCTCTGTATTACATAATATGGTGATTGAATCAGGAATTAACGACACAGAGAAAAATATAGGTTGGCACTTATTTATAATTTTACTATGTATCATAAGATCAAAAACAAATTGTTTGCCAATAGTGTCACTTTTTACCTAATTTAAGAAATAGAGCTCTCACGTCAAAAAGATTTTTATCAATAAAGATCGTGAGGGATGACACTCAATACTCTCTGCCTACGCCGTAAGGGACTTGGCGTGAAGATACGTACAGATCAATAAATAATCTATACTTACCAGTGCTATAAAGACGGAAGATTTATTTAGAATGTATAAACCGAAAACCACTGCTTATTTCATAATAAATTCATTATTTGATAAAAAAATCAAGTTGTATTAAAATCGGTTTAGTAGAAGCGTAAGTATGGGCAACCTGCTACAATTTGTCAAATTTTCATATGTTTCTTTTATTCTTATTGTGATGGTTTATTTTTTACCTGCTGTCAAAAGTTAATTATATGATTGGGCAAAGTAAAAATATATTTAACAAAATCATTTAACTTAAACAAATTAATTGTGTGTGTATCATTCGTTCGTTTATAAAGAATATATAATTACATTAATGCAAATAGTTCTTTTCTAATATTTTTTTACGATTTTCTGTTTTAGGCCTGGACTTTGAAATAAGTGAACCTGGTGAAGTACATTATGTAGAAAGAGGAGAACCTACAACTGATTTAATAAGTGGCAGAATATTGAGACAACAGTTGGTTAGAATGTTACAACGAAGTTAATTGTATATTTAAGGAGTAAGAGACAATCGTGGCTCATAGACACCGTAGATGTTAAAAGTGCTTCGCTGTTCTGTGTCTGTATTAGGACTATTGTACGAGTCTCTCGGCTACCCTCCGGACTGGTACATGATAGTATCATGGCGACAGGAATAGGTTAAGCGATCGATCCATACCCGGACATATTTGTTACCTACATAGCATTCTACCACCAGTGGTCTCGTCGGCTATAATTCTTTTACCCTACGCTTGTCGCTTATGAGTTACCACATGGTTAATAATACTCAGCTAACTTGGATTAACACGAATAATATTGAATAAAAAATGTAATAGTTTTAATTAGGTATTTAAATACCTAAGCAATTTTAATAATTGTGTCTTTGAAAGTAAATACATAATATATTTATATTGTCAATATAGCTATGTATTATGTTACTAAGGATATTTTACTGTTTTTTTTTCTGAAAGTGTAATTTAAGTTTGTATTGTTAATCTGAATCAGGCTATGGAATTACCACGAGTTTTTTTCTTGTCTTGGTTTTACTACATAAGTTTTGTTACACACTCGTTTAATAAGTCAATAGTTACATTGCGTTATAGACTATATCAAATTTACGTAAAGGCTACATCTCTACCAATAAAGTTTTTACCAGGTCTGTATAGGCAACAATCTAATCTTTAACAAGATTAGACTGGCAGCTGTTGTAAAATCTGAACGGAAGTATTTTACGAGTTTATTAAAAGCATTTGTAGCAAGAAATATTCTTAAAAACGACTTATTAGTTATTAATAGAAAAAAACAACACGTCACACAACACGTACAATAATAATTACAAACTATTTCGTATATTTTGAATTTATAAAATATTGTTACATGTTAAAGAAATATAGCTTATTACATACTTAGCTACAGGGATTCTTCCATTATTCTGGTAGTAGTAACTTAATTTATTTTTAGCTCAAGCCATGCAAATCAAATCCGTGACGCTGTTAGGATTTGTAAAACAGAAGAAGTGGCACTTTCTCTTTCATCTTTTTGATGTCATCTGTCATCTAATTGATTTTTTTGCGTAGGTAAGCTTCAGTGAAGTGATTTGTCATAAATTCTTCGTCAAATTTACATTGATGAAACTTCAATTACATATAAAAAATTTTATTATAAACTATCGTATATAATATGACGCCGAAAATTAACAATTTAAATTTTTATTTGTTATTGGAGTTGTAATTATAATTTATTTAAAACAACTAAATCAAAAAATACGACAGTTAAATGGCAATACAACTGCAAAACCCGAGTACACAAAAAGTGTTCCTCGGTATATGTAGTTGGGATCATATCATTAGATCCAGACTGAATGGCAATGGGACCACCACGAAAATATGCTATTTTAAATAAAAACAATAATCAAAACCGGTACTAAAACTTTAGGGAAATCAATTAGCATAAGTACATAGTAAGCAACATTTTTATTAGATAATTAGAAAAAACAAGTTTCCTTTTTATTGTCCGACCCGGGAATCAAACCCGGGACCTCATGCAGTCAACTCCAATACTTGGACCGCTAGACCACAGAGGCGATCCTTATTTTATGTTTTCCTGATTTGGTTTCCAATAGATACCTATTGACTATCCAATAGGTACATGACAATCTTGCCACCATAACGTTAGATATTGCCATTGTCGTGTTACGATTTGGACAGTAGGATAGCAGATAAACTGTGGTGATAGTTGATCTCACCTAAAGATTATATAGGCTTCAAAATAAAATGTTTTGAATATCAGTTGATAAATGGCAAAGAAATCACTGATCACATAAAAAGTAAAAAGCATACACATATGATAAACAGCTTTATTTTTTTGTATAGAAATAAAAAAAATCTTTTATTTCATATCGATCTTACATGAGACACTTGTGACGAGTCTATATAATACTAAAAACTACCACCGAATCGGAACGCGGCCTCACGCTGAGAAGATCCGGCAAGAAACTCAGCGGGCTTGTCATTTTTTTCTTATTCTATACAAATTAAGTAAGTAGTAATTATTTATAAGAGATTGTTGCACACTTCTAATAATCTTATAAAAACTAATATAGTACATAACAATATATCTATAATAGAAAAAAAACTTAATCCTTACAATACTTATTAACTAATTTATCTAATATATCTAGGGCTCTTAATCCTAAGGTTTGCCACGTCCTTTGTGTTTCTATCTCCAATTCTCTTATCCTATTTTGCTCTCTCCTCATATCTATATAATCTTTGTGTTGCTGTTCCTTAAATTTTCTCCATTGCTCTTCTGCTTGGAGAAAATGTTCAGCTGCCAGCTCTGTACGTGCCAGTCTAGGTCGTCTCCGAGCCAATCCTCTTGCATGTGCAACTCTGGCACGCCGAGGTGTAGTTTGCCCAGTTCGAGCAGGCGCAGTCTGACCAACATGGATTTGAGATATAGGGCCAATTGGAGATAGGTTTCCCGTATCTGCAAAATTGCTTAATAAATAATTTTTTTTTGGCTTTCCATTTAAAAATCTAAGTTATTTGCAAATCTGTTTCAAATAAAGCATTAATTTGTTGTACCAATCTAAAATCGACATACCTAATTTATTTAATAATAAAATGGTATATCAATTTGAAAAAATAACTTATTTTAATTGTTAATGTTATTAACTATCACGTATAATACATTTACAACAAACCATTACATTTAATACATTCACAATATCTTTACAGTTTCATTTATCTTTGTAAACATAAAATATATTAAATTTATGATATCTTGAACATTTTTTTATGATATTGGAAGGCAAACAAGCAGACGGATTTCCTGATGGTAAGAAATTCACGCCGCCTAAAGACACCAAAGTTGGTAACGATGCGTTGCCAACCTGAGGCCGGGATGTTAGGCCTTAAGCAAAAGTAAGTTTATCGGCTACCTTACCCTCCAAACCGGAACACGTCATGACGTTATGGCGGCAGGAATAGGTAAGGCGGTGGTACCAATCTGAGTGAGTCGCTGCGAAACTCTACCTCCTAGCAGAGATTAGTAAATATAATAGATTGACAATGTCTTTTTTCTTTCTTTCCTTAGGTTTTGGCCTTCACGTTAGTATTTAGCCATTAGTCAAGTAGTAATTTGCATCAAATTTTATTTCAATTTCATTTAATTTTAATTAGTCATCAGTCATAAGTCGTCAGTAAGTCATGTCAGGCTCTTGGGTAAAACGGTGGCCTTTTTACACAAGCTCATGTAATAAGTTTTGGCGGCAATGAGGAAATATACGATACGCTAATTTCTTCATGATTATTTCATTTGTGCACTTTCACTGAACAAAATTGTACAAAATGCCACCAAAATTGACTAATTTCACTCAATATTAACACGAAATTCAATAATTATGAAAAAACTTCGACCATCTTTTCTCTCGATGGCGCCAAAACCTCCGATTGACAATGTCATACATTAAAATCGTTCCCCTGAAATTCTGACTAAATCTAGATGGCGTTGTGCGATAGTCAGAAACTAAGAGTGTTTAGCTACTTCGCTTGCCATTTTCTGACTATCGCACAACGCCATCTAGATTTAGTCAGAATTTCAGGAATAGGATGTAGGAGAGTTGACGAAATAACGCACATTAATTAGCTAGATGGCGCAT
>NJDC01014728.1:0-12052 GCA_002245475.1 Calephelis virginiensis
GATGTCACCAGTATCTTTCTTAAAACGTCAGATTTGACTAACTGTCCCCCCCCTGGTACAGACTGCCATCTGCGGAACAAATATTTTTGCCATTACGAGTCAAAACTGACAATACACGACAGTTACTTTTTTTATGCAATGGGAATTTCTAAAAACAAGAAAGCATGGCACGTTATGCCTCACTTCGAATTTTGTAGCATACACATCCACCATACTTTCAATTTTTTGTTTTGGAAACAAACAGTTAATTTCGTAATGAATAAAACGAAGTAGATATTTGTTCAGACGTTTGTTTTTAAGCATTTTTAAAGTTTTCAAATGTTTCACTTTTGCACATTGGGTAATACACGATTTTGTAGACGGAAAACATTTGTGTCCTTTACAATTTTCTTATTACACTGCAACAATTTATTATTTAGAACCTTATCAAATAGAAAAAAAAATAGGGAATGGTTGAATTGGTAAAGAAGAACTTTATACTCGTCACAGTTAATAAATTTAAATTAATACTTGGAAATTATAGCACATTTTATAGAAGAGAAAAGAATATTTTTATATGCATTACTTTCCAAATATTCATTTGTATCGTTAACAATTGTACCGAAATACCTAACTACACCTTAGGATGGGTAGTTTAGTTGGTTCTTGCCATCAGTATATTCTTATTGAACTATCCAGTCATGGAAACTGCTGGTATTAACTTGAATTAGGCTGTGCCTACAATTTGGTTACTCACTTATTTTTAAAATTTTTAATATTTCATAAACAACCCATGCTGCAGTGTAAGCACGAGAATGAACATTCACCTGTTCTGTTCGGCCCTGTTCTAACACCATTTCCATATTTTTCTGAAGCGTTGGACGATCCGGCTCACCGCTTCTATTATTTCGAAGCAACGATTTTAAATTTATCATTTGGTCTTTATCATTTAGGCTCTTACCTGACCAAAATAGTTTTCCATAGGGTCCGAGTTCAAATACATCGGCCTCATTATTTTTAAATTAAAACATTCAAAAAACTGCCACAATCTTGTAAAACTTTATAATGTTTATTATTTCGATTTTTTTGAAATGTGGCACAGATTTTTCATTGGGAATCAATATATTTGCTTTCATTAAGTCTTTAAAGGGCTTGTCAAAATTCATGATGTCGTGAATTGTCACTAACGGCAATTCCTAACTCTTTTCCCTTATTTTTCTTTATTTTGTTTGTATAATTCTATACAATATTGAATTATATTATTACCGTACATCTATTGCCTTTTTTATTTAAGTTTTCTTTTACCAAAACTTCATAAAATTCAAAATGTAAATATGATTGTGCGACAGACCATGACTGTCTAGTCAAAAATTACATAAAGTTTTTATGAGATGGGATTTATGTTGACCGGAATTTTTTACCGCGATATGAGTATCTACATACACTACTAACAAGGAGGACATGTGCTCTTTGGGGACTTATATGGAGATATAAGTAGTATTGTAAATTATAATTGCAACTACATTTATATTTGGACTATGGGTAGGGATATTGATTTATTGCCGTCGTTAACCTGCTTTGCCGTCGTCTCTGTCGTCATTTTTGAAGATATAACAGTAAAACTTTGTATTCAGACATTTAATGGGGAACGAAAGAACATAGGTCACTTTTTATAGCGAAAATTGGGGGAGGAAATTGGGGTAAAAACAGGTGATTAATGTTCATATGGAAAATCGTCATTTTTGAAAATATAACAGTGAAACTTTATATTCAGACACTTTATTAGGAATGAAGGAACATAGGCTACTTTTTATAGCGAAAATTGGGGAAGGAAAATGGGGTAAAAACAGGTGATGAATGTTCGTATGGAGAATCGTCATTTTTGAAACTATAACAGTGAAACTTTGTATTTAGACACTTAATGAGGAACGAAAGAACAGAGGCTATTTTTTATAGCGATAATTTAATTAAAAGTATGCTTATCAACCTTATTATAAAAGAATATAGACATGGAAACGTGCAAAACCACGTCACCGCTAAATGTGTTTAGTATAAACAAATTAATTTTCCAAATTTTTATCTTAATAAAATGAACCTAAACTCGCCTTTTATGACTAAGTTGGTATGAAAGCAGTCTATATTTTTTTGTAAGAGCTCGGAATCAAAATCTATACTATCTATTCTAATGTTTAAAAGATGAAGAGTTTGATTGTTTGTTTGCTTGAACTTTCAGTGTTAGAAAGTCCATTTATTGAAGATCACGGTAAGATCAATAGGAACGGAGCACCAATGATAAATGTTTTAAAATCGGGGATTTTTTTCCTATTGAGAGCGTGCGCTCCGTTAACGGTGAAAGTTTCGTAAAAATCATGTATGAAAGAATTGTTCCCCTTTAAAAGTCCTAAGAAAAGTCCGCAACAGCACATTTCTATCTTTTAAGGTTAGCTCACTATAACCTTTTTTTATGCTAACCAAATTTGTTTCAAATTATTTGCAAAGGTTATTTTATAAACACGATGTTAATCCTTATCAAAAAATTAAGTCATTCATCACAAGTATTTAATTTAAAACAAAATTGCATTTCACATCACTCGATTTGAATGAATCGCAGTTTTAAAATAACACTATCAAAGACAATATAATCACTACGTTAACACTATAGCTTAAAGACCGCGCGACACAGACGCGTGGTATGCACGTGGTTGACTCCTTATGGAACGGTTGTGCTCAGTGCACTACTTTCTAAATTTATTCTTTCCAGAACATCATCGTTTTAACTTAACGAACTTTTTAGTTTATTTTATTTATTATTTATTTTATTCATTTATTTATTTCAAAATATTTATTTTATTTATTTAAAAATAGATTAAAGTTTGAAGAAGGACGTAGGCCGTTTTTCATCTTAAAATTTCAACGGGTAGCGTTGGAGTTGGATATCACATCGCTATCGCATCGCTATCGCATCGCTATCGCATCGCTAACGCATCGATATCGCTTCGCTATCGCTTCGCTATCGCTTCGCTATCGCTTCGCTATCGCATCGCCTTCGCTTCGCTATCGCATCGCCTTCGCATCGGTATCGCATCGCTATCGCATCGCTAACGCATCGCTAACGCATCGATATCGCATCGCTATCGCTTCGCCTTCGCTTCGCTATCGCATCGCCTTCGCATCGGTATCGCGTCGCTATCGCATCGCATTCGCATCGCTATCGCTTTGCTATCGCTTCGCTATCGCTTCGCTATCGTAACGCTATCGCATCACTGTCGCGTCGCTTACGCGTCTCTGTCGCGTCACTTACGCGTTGCTGTCGCATCGCTATCGCGTCGCTATCAGATGTCACGGTGTTAGTGACGGTGAGCCTATGGTCGCCTTTTATGAGCTGCCTGGCAAAGAAGGCAGATGGTCTATTCTACAAAGGAGCCCGGACCAACACGGGGAATATGCAGATAATTATGGTAAAAAAAGATTTGAACATAAATCGCTTTCAAAGATATTTTCGCTTTTAGGACTTCACTTTCAAATCGATTTCCTTTGACAAATTTAATGAAAATATTATTTTATATCTATTTACATTATTAAAATGACTAATTAGTAATATTACTAGACTTTTTATTGTGCCAATAAGGCCTCATATTAGTGATTACATCCATTTTTCTACAATGACGTGCGTAAATTTACACAATTCTGCGATTAGATCTTTTGTATTACCTCTATTTATACACAAACTTTGTTTATTTGATATACTAAATAAAGTAAATTTTATGTAGATTCTGAATGTATATATAGTAATTCCATACATATTTACGTATAAATCGGCATTTAAACGCTGACCACCAACTTACGTCCGCACGTTAAATTTACCTCTGGCGCTTAACGATATTATGACATTTGACGTCTGGGCGCTCGAGAGGTTATCATTGTTATCTACTTCTTCCTTCCTTTCCTCCTATTTAACAAAATCGGGCCTAAATTATTCAAAATTAGTAATTAGTTGTCAAAGAAAGTCATGTCAGGTTCTTCAGTTAAGTGAAGGCCTCAATGGATGAGGATTATACCAAAGGCAAACCAGGCACATAATTAGGGGAGCGATGATGGATGAAAAAACAGAACACATAAAAAAAGTTGAGAGGTGTCAAGGGACACCCGGATGGAACGAAGTTCTCTCTACCCCCCTCTCTCTCTCAATCTCTATCAATCTCTAGTAATCTCTATCTCTATCTCTCTTATAGAGAGAGACAGACAGAGAAACATGAAATAAAAAAAGATCATAAAAATATAAAAAAATAAAAAAATGGTAAAAAAAAATAAAAAAAAATGTCAGGCCCGGGATTCGAAACCCGGACCTCATGCAGTCAAGTCCAACCTCAGAACCGCTAGACCACAGAGCAAAAAGTGTCGTGACAACATTTTCGTAAGAATTTTTTCCATCTAGCCCCCATTTACAACGCGCAATAAGGAACTTCATTCCAATAAGGAAATATTTTTCCAAAGTGGTCCTTGTGACAAAAATAATTAACATATTTCCTATTGAGCAGATAGGCATTGACATTACTCAATAAAAGGATTCATTGTTTTATTACCTTACAACGCCCTTTTAGTAAATACCTTTATGATTTGCGCTTAAGTGTCGTTTTAGTTTTGATTTTTATTTAACTTTTAATGAATACTACACAAAACATACCTACCTACTCGTACTTGAAAAGCGGGAAAGACTTCAAAATGCTGTACGCGTAAGCTACTTATGGGCGTAATGCCATCGGAGTGGTCATGACGCCAAAACCGAATGTACTCTGTGAGGAGCTTCGGTATTATGTTTTGGAGTTAGATGCACCGTCGATAGACTTATGGTGAATGACTTTTGATAATTAGCGTCTACGTGCTACATATTAATTGAAGCTTTGACAAAATTTACTTGGATACACTTTTATTTTGGTTATGGCTATCATAGGAGCAACGTGGAAGGAGTAACTGTATTTGGAGTGCAGGTTCCAGCCGACCTTGCTTTTGTAAACATGTTTTCGGAGTTTCTTTTGCCGTTTCTTCTCCTGACTGGGTTGACTAGGGTTGAAAACGGTGATAGCATTAAAATTAATCTATCTTTAAAATTGTTTGTAGTAAATTACAAAGCTTATTAAAAATATTCAAAAGTTAGGTATTTATGAAGAATATAAATAAGAACTGTGATTTGAAAATTAAAATGCATCTATACTAGCCAATCCGGCGAACTTCGTATTGCTTCACATTAACGGCTACTAACAGTTTGCATGGACAAAGTTGAAGAGTAGCTTTTTCCTCTTTCCCTGAAATTGTCTCGGTTTTTCTCCACATATGACCCTTTATCTGACAATAATCAATGATCCAAAAAAAAAACTAGCATAATGGGTAAATCCGTTCAGGCGTGATGTGATGAGCACGCTAGGAGGTGATTATTTTATATATATGTCGCAGGGTCTTATGCGTGGCTTAGATACTGTGGTTATTAGTATAGTTGACGTAGCAACTAGCGTAATATAGATTGGCATTCAAAGGCTTCAAGTAAACACCACGTGCAGGAGCAGGTGCGCTTGCAGGTGTTGTCTTATCAGCTTGTTTATCGGCTGCTACGGCTATATAAGTCAAAGCGAGCATGCTTCGTGAGGCATTCCTTGTGAACGCCTTGCAGTGTTCGGACCGCTGTCTAGTACGGAGGTCGCTACTGGCAATAGGTCTCTCCCTGTCATAAGATGGCAATGAGATAATTCTAGATCGTAATTGTTAATTCAATTGGGATCTTGGGGCCCAGGATGTGGGTCGTCCGGGGGGTGCATATTTGGTTGGAAGTCACGCAGAAAGGGCGGGGTGGAGCTCTCCTTTCCCCTTCGGGGGTTTACTTTTGTTGTCATAGTGGAATGCTTATTAGTATGTTCACGATGGTTTGTTTGGCGCTTCCAATAACGCTAATTGAAGACATCGCATTTCTTAGCCGCTTGCAGAAAAGTAAAATTGTTGGATCTAACAAAATCCCCATCGAAGCGTGAATGGCGATAGTCCCTCTGGGTGTGTGTATGCCTAGCCGGTCGTTTGACCCGAGCCAATATGACCGAATATGCACTTACGCCATTGCACATTAAAATACACAGAAGGGGCGCCTGGTACAACGCGTGAGTAAGTGGAAGAACTCGCATGAAAACGGTGGTATAAAACCACTCAAACTAAAAGTAGTTAAAACCGAATAAATGGTGTATAGTAGCACCTCAGGTTTCTCATTCATACGAATAAGTGACAACATCGACAAGTGTACGGACCAGTTTGACTGTCTGAGATCCATTCTTAATGCATCTAGTGATATTGGCAACATCATCATTAAGTACTAGTAAAAGAGCGTGATTTAACCGGTGTCATTTGTGGGTCACAAAAAGCTGAATTGATGTGCAACACTATCATCATCAGGACTGCTTTTTTGTAGGGCAGTGAAACATGGCTCTTACTCAAAAGACGTATGGAGATGCTGAATGACACGAATATGGATATGCTACGAAGGGTGTGTTGCATTAGGTGTAAATATCATATTAAACGCTGACATCCATAGTAGCCTTCATATCTGTAATGTGGTGGATAAACTGTAGGGAAGCCGTTCAGGCAGTACTGTCATGTTTTGCATATTAAATCGACCTGCTGTCTATGTGGGCAACAAATGCCTACTTGCCTTAAAACCCATTTATACCAGGAAAAGAGGTCGGCCTAAGAGACACTGAGTAAATGTCATGGAGCATAATATCGTGTTTTATGTGCCTACTATTAGGTTAACCCCGAGCAACTGGAGAAGTAGAAATAGGGACGCAGATCATGGGACGTGGGAATCGTTAGAGCCATCCGGGATTGTCACTAAGACGATGGTAATGAAATATACAAATAATTTTTCACAAAGTTTCTTTTACGTTTATCAAACACACAATTATCCATAAACATAAAACAGTCAGGTTTATTTTACATAATTTTACTTGCTTTCTTCAATCTAATGATGTTACCTGTCCATCTACATAATTGTTATATTTATTTGTTACCATTTGGAAAACAACTGATCGTAATCTTAAGGAACTTTTTAAATAGAAAGATTGGCCCAAATTAAAATAGTAAGATGGGCGCCAAATTAAAATAGTAAGTAAACTGTTTTGTCTAGGATGCTCTCGACCTTTAATCCGCCCCTGCCAGAGGCGTTTCCGCAGCGCACGCCTTGAGATTATTAAAAGATAAAAAAAATTGGGTTTGATGCCAAATCAGGAAGATGTAGTGTACCTACTGTATAAATACAAGTTATAAAATAACAAAAATAATTATCATTGTAAATATAAGAAAAGTTACAAAAAAAAACACATATAAATAAAATTTTTGAATACATAGCGGCGGTCGTCATCACAAGCGTGATATCGCACTTGCAGAAACCGGTTCCCGGGGCAGAAATATACTGCGCGCGGCTCTTTGAGTAACCATATGTTCTATTGTTGCATTTTGTGTTAAAATAAATATAATTAACTTCAAAACGCCTTTTCATCGATACGATATACCTACAGTGGTGACCACCAACTACTAAAACATCCAGGATAAAAAAGGAAGTGACACAGAGAACGTGGAAGTGAACAGAATTAGCGTGCGCGTGCCACCATTTTACCCAGACAAACCAGCATTGTGGTTTGTTAAACTTGAGAGTCAATTCGCACTATCAAATATAACAGAGAATTCCACAAAGTATCACTATGCGATCGGCCAGTTGGATCCAGTATACGCATCCAAAGTGGAGGATATCACCGCTCCTCCTGCCCCGGATAAATACGAGCGTTTAAAGGCTGAATTAATAAAACGCCTTTCCGCATCCCGCGAGAAAAAGGTAAAGCAGCTGCTGACGGACGAAGAGTTAGGAGATCGGAAACGGTCTCAATTTCTGAGGCGCTTGAAACATCTAACCGGACCAGGGGTTCCTGAAGACTTCCTTAGAACTATATGGACAAGTTGATTACCCAGGAGCACGAAGAGTATCATCGCGTCCCAATCCAAGACAGAACTAGATGAAGTAGCCGAGCTCGCGGATAAAATTCATGACGTCGTACCACCTATACCACACGTTGCCGCAGTTTCGACTTCCAAAGGAAGCGAAGACGTCATATCAAAAGAAATCGCGGAGCTGACTTGGCAAGTGCAATCTCTAAAAATGCAGGTGAACAGGGGGTGATTATGTAACTCAGTTACCAACTCAAAATGGATGAGTGTACATCGAATCGCTGTCAAATGACGTGTTTCGTATTTGCTATCTCCAGTGACCAACAGAAATACAATAGAGACAGCAAACATAAATGACGTCATTTGATGTACACTTTTACAGTTTAAGTTGACAACTGAGATACATAATCACCCACCAGGTTGCCCATCTCGAAGACGACTTTTATCGGCGTCGAATCGCTCACAATCCAATTACAGAAAATTCCCAGTGTGCTGGTACCACTACAAACATGGAAATAAGGCCAGCAAGTGTACCAAACTGTGCGACTACTCGGAAAACGTCCAGGGGTTTACCCTGTGATAGCAACCGACAACTGCCCAAGATCAGGTCGCCTATTCATTGCGTGCGTCAAAGTGCGTTTTCTAATAGACACTTTGTGTGTTGTTCTAAAATCAATGTTAAAGGAACGTCGAAACAAAACAAACTTTGTATTAAGTGCGGCAAACGGTTCCACAATAAATACTTTCGGGTTCGTAAATGTTGTGTTAAACTTAGGCTTGGCGATTTATTATAGCTGATGTTACGAGGGCGATAATAGAAGTGAATTTCCTATCCACGTACAACCTTATGGTCAACATTAGAAATCAACGGCTTGTCGATGGTAGGACATCACTCTCGACCCCGGGTTCGCCTGCTCGAAGATCCGACAATGTGACTTCAGTCAAGGTAATAGCTAGTAATACTATACATCATAACATACTCAAGCAATAACCAGACATAACACGCCCACCGGGTATATACCGAAGAACAGTACCCAATACATTACACTACATACGCACTACCCCGGGCCCATCCGTATCGTGCACACTTCGAAGGCTGGCCCCGGAAAAAATTAAGATTGCGAAAGCCGAGTTTGAATATATGCTCAAGAATAGTATATGTCGACCTTCAGAGTCACCCTGGTCATCACCTCTGCACCTGGATCCTAAAAAAGACGAGGGTTGGTAGCCTTGTGGCGATTACCGGATGCTTAACGCTCGAACAATCCCGGATAAGTACCCTATCCGCCACATAAAAGACTTCGCTCACAGCTTGGCTGGTTGTACTATATTCTCTAAAATTGACCTGGTGAAAGCCTATCATCAGGTCCCCATTAATCTTGGAGATATAGCGAAGACCGCCATCTCCACATCTTTCAGTCTTTACGAATTTCCTTTTATGACATTTGGCCTGCGTAATGCTGGACAGACGTTTCAAAATTTTGTTGACGAAATGCTTCGGGGACTGAATTTTACATATGCATTCTTGGACGATTTCTTGGTCTTCTCGAAATAGCAATATACCAATAAGCAGCATCAACTCTTCACCAGGCTGATAGAATACGGTATGGTCGTCAACACAGCTAAATGTATCTTCAGTTTGCCTGAAATTATCGTTTTAGGCTACCATATAACAGCGGAGGGTACCAGGCCTCTGCCATCAAAAGTCTAAGCAATCCACGAGTTTCCCGTACCAAAAACCGTAAAAGAACTACGACGATTTTTGGGCATGCTAAAATTTTATCACAGGTTTATTCCTGGCGCTGCTGACGACCAAGCACCCTTGAATTCTCTATGGACCGGTGCGGTTAAAGGCGCACATCCAATAAGCCTCACGCCCTAGGAATTCCAAGCCTTTCAGCATTGCAAAAAAAGCCTCTGTAGAGCAACTATGTTAGCACATCCTATCTGCAGCGCGCCAAGTTGTCATTGGTGACAGATGCGTCAGAAAAAGCCATTGGTGCGGTGTTAAGCTCCTCACAGGTAAAGTATTCCCCGTACGACCGCGAACTACTCGCTATTTACAAGAGCATAAAATACTTTCGACACATGTTGTTGGAGGCTCGTGATTTTACTGTATATACCGAACCTCTAACTTTTGCCTTTCACTTTCATAAAGAAAACTGTTTTCCCAGACAGTTCCGACATTTGGACCTGATAACTCAACTCACCACGGATATCAGACACATTTCTGGAAAGGACATTATCGTAGCAGATACTCTTTCGCATGTGGAGGAGATTACTTTGCCAGTGAGTGCAGAAAAGATTGCTTTGAAGGCCGGAATCCAGGCCGAAGCGACATTAACATTATTTAAAGAATATCTATATAGCTTATCACTAATACAATTGGAAACTTTGATTTTGATCTAAATGGATTGGTTAGAATTGACTGAAGACAGCTACGTGATTCAGAAAAAATGATTGAATTATGAAGGTTATGTACGTAACAAAATTTTACAGCCTCTAAGATAGCAACAGCTTCACCAGTAAATACAGAAGCTTGTGGAGGGCATTTAAAGCTTGAAAGAGACCTAAATTAGCCATTATACCAAGCAGCTGTTTGGGTCCCCCCAAACAGCTGCTTGGTATGATGGCTTTACATTTGTAAGAATTTAATAAAGGGCTACCTGTAAAATTATTTGCATCCTGAGCAGTTGTGAACTTAACTGATTACAACCGACATGCCTGTTGCACACCTTTAATTATTAGTAAATGTGCGATACGAAATCGATGAACTGGCTCTGGAGTACGGTCATCGCGTTCTAAGAATTCCACCGCATCATTGCCGATATAACGCGATTGAGCTAATCTGGGCTCAAATAAAAGGTTACGCCGCCCGCCACAATACTTCCTCGCCATTGATGCCTAGCGCCTCAAGATGATGACCCTATTAAAAGAAGCCAGCGGGAAAGTCACAAGGGATGACTGGGCAAAGGTTGTTGAGAAGACTAAAAATCTGATTGTGAAACATTTTGACCGAGATATCAGGATTGAATCTGTTATTGATAATTATATTATTATACATGTAGGCGAAGATGATGGTGAAGACACCACCTCCTCAAGCGAAACGGAGTCTGATTAATATTCTGTGTTCACATTCAATTCAATGTACTTACTAAAGAGTATATAAATACTACGTAATAAGAGGCGGGACTTCCATAGATCCATAGCAAACCCGACTTTGTATAAAGTTTACTTGGAAAAGTATAACCCGTATAATTTGAAAGTAAGTCTAAATGCATTCAGATATAAGGCAACTAGTGTCATATGATTTGGGTGAATAAAAAACATAGCAAACTTATTTTTTTGGTTTTTTAATATGAAAGTTGCACTAAACTGGTACTTACTTTTTTGCATAGAAATACAGATTGTAACTTTGTAACAAAGAATAAATAAAACAATTTTATTATATTAATATTACCCTTTTTTGGTTTCCACTTAAATAACTAAAATATAAATTTTAAATGATTACGCCAATTTAAAACGAAAATAATCTTAAAAATAACGCAGCGGTTCATTTTGGACTAGTCGTGACTAACTGATAGGTGTCAGGAATGCATTCTCTGAACGGCCGAACTTTAATCTTAAAAATGCTAAAAATCATCCAGCGTTACCAGAATCTTGCCTTTAGAAACATTTTACGATACTTTTGACCTCTTATATAATCCCCGTGCAAATGCAGTACCTACTAAGTATTTACTTAATAATAATTTATGTATCTGGATCAAATTTATTTATGACTACTTCTGAACCTGCTTTTGGAGAATAGACCCATCCAAATGCTATTTATTTTGGCAGATTAATCAAGCATCAAACATACAATAAAACCATTTGATAGTTTCTTATTTTTTTAGAACCAGTTAATAAATTTAAATTTTTCAAAATTTATTAAGAAAATCCGTAAGTAATACACTTCGCCCGTACTCACCAAAGTTGAGAATGGTGCATCGCCAACCAGAAGTTGATATTTC
The DNA here is from genome assembly GCA_002245475.1 of Calephelis virginiensis. Classification (NCBI taxonomy): domain Eukaryota; kingdom Metazoa; phylum Arthropoda; class Insecta; order Lepidoptera; family Riodinidae; genus Calephelis; species Calephelis virginiensis. Next base: position 11,967 of record NJDC01014728.1, read on the forward strand.
GCCTTTTTCAAAGGTAAGTTTATTGACTTACCTTAAACACCAGATGGCTGATTATGTATCTCAATGGCCAACTCAAATTGGAAAAG
>NJDC01014743.1:0-12445 GCA_002245475.1 Calephelis virginiensis
CATGTGAATGTGTAATTGAAATATTTGCAATTTTTGAGACCGAAGAACGCGTTTGAATGGGTAGGGTAATCTTTACGAGAGTTGCTGCACACCACTCTTCCACCAGTGATTTAGTTGATACTGACCAATATGTTAACCAGTTCTCGCCTTTTACGAGCTGCCTGGCAGAGCAGTAGATAGTATCTACTCAGCGAACCGACACCAAAATAGAAAAAACATTGAGTAACAACTGACATTATTGATTAATTTGTTTCAATAATCTGAACCTTATATTTCTCAGTTTGGGATAAGTTTACAATAGGAAAATGTGTCACATGTGATCATTGTGGTTTTTGAGATAATATTGTGGGTAGCAAGAACTGCTGTGTTCTTGAACTTATTTGTTACATGAGAGGTCAGCAAATAATCACACATCTCTCCTTTTTAACCTACAATGCGAGTCAAACGGCTACTCTACGCTCCAGGCCGGAACATAACATAGTCAGTTTGGTGGCAGGAATAGGTTGGGCGTTGGATTCGGGCAAGTTGTTGCACAGAATTCTACTACCAGTAATAATACAATATGTGTTATTTAACTCAAAAAGCACTGTTTGATCTTGTTTATTGGAATGAAAACTTCTGTAGCGGCGCTGCGCCCTTTTTTTTAATGGGTAAAAACTTCTAAACTCGCGTCAGATCGTCAGATCGTAAGACGGCGCACTACGCATGCCCGAATAAGATGGCGTGGGATCTAAAATAAAACGTAGATTCATTGCTGTTTTTGTATTGCTTAGATGTGGATTGATTAATACGCCGCAATATTATATCTACCATTACATTCTCACAGATAGCAGATACGTATAATATCAACAGACATTGCTCTATTTGTTCCATCTTGAAAATAAGCTTTATGTGTAGACGAGCAATGATCGTTGTACAGATAATATGATGACTCTCCCAGCCGTCACGTGGTCTTACTTTAGCGAGTTTTTTTCAAGCCAAACGCAGGTTATTGATATGAAAAGAACATTTGTGCATAAATGATAGTACTTTCATACTGATAATTAAAGCAATTTATGCAAAATTATTCCCTAACCATTCCAAGATGTCATAAATGCACAACATTAATATTCAAGTTTTCACTTCTGCCGGCACTCCCGGAGTTCAAACCGTCTTTTTTTAAGGGACCGCTTCTGACCGTGACCTAGGTACTTCTCTAAAAAAGTTACCTAGTAATCGCATAGCAAAAATAGAAAATTGGTAGAATCCTCCTTTTAACGGTACGTTAAAAATGTCATACGAGTATTTAGGGCATTCATAAAATATTCATCTCCCAAATATAGTCGAACGCACATAAACTGTCGTAACACATTTTCTTAGAAACTTCTTTAACACGTATATATTATATTGGAACTATTATATTGGAATTATCTAGTTGATTAAGAAGCGAAGGCAGTGTATTTTATGCAAAGCTCCAGGAATAAGTTACGTAAGCATGTACCCTGTCTTAAAAATATTCTACAAAGTAAAATCTTTGTCTTGGACAGAATTAAGTGTAAGTGATAACTTACGTGATAAGATAGCGAGTAAATAGACGGATTTTCTGATGGTAAGAAAGAACCGCACACCATAGATGTTATAGGTGTGTCGCTGGTGATAGGCCTAATACGTAAGTCTACTCTTTGCTATCCTGGAAGCATTCGTATCGCAACATGATACTGTCATTATGATGTCAGATATATCTTTCTCCAAAAATGATTACAATTTCATGCCAATTTGCGTTGAGGTTAAAACTTATATTTGCAGCAAAATTGCAAAAACCCAAATTTATTACCACGTCGCAATTTGATGAATTTCTATTCGAAAGGCTCCATAAATTTTAGCATTTTATTTCTTGTGTTTATTGATTTAATGCAACAAATTAGAAATTTTAGATAGAATTTAATTTTAACGTGCAATTTCTAATAGGTTAGTAATTATCACATATAATTTACAAGCTACTTGTCAATTTTTTTATTTAATTTAAGTGGGACCACTTTGGAAATGTAAATGATATATATAGTCATAGGTGAGTAATAATCAATTTTTTTTGTACTTTTCGACATGACAAAACGTTCACGTCAATAATATTGAAAAAAAAACTACAATTTTGTAATAAACTATATTTTTAAAAATTAATCTATAGTATCCCCTAGCTGGTAGCGTTGATTTTTTTATAAATATGTGAATGTTTATGTATACATATTATTTTATTTGGTCGAACACCGTGATGCTTCCATACTAAATATTATGTCCTCATTACATAGTCCGTAACAAAAATAAACTGACAAAAAACATCCAAAGTATATTTTTCGATTTCAATTTATTTAATAAATTAAACGTAGTAGTGATTATTTATACCGTATAATATGATCCGTATTGGATCTCATAAAAATTAAATGATTTCTAATCGATAAATTTTTGTCCTCAATACTTACCATTTTTGTTATTCTTTTTTGTTAGATCAGTAACTAGTAGAATTTTTCGTTGACACTGGTAACATTCTGAATTTCTTCTTTCTTTAGGTTTTGGCATTCACGTTAGTATTTAGCCATTAGTCAAGTAGTAATTTGCATCAAATTTTATATCAATTTCAATTAATTTTAATTCGTCATCAGTCATAAGTCGTCAGTAAGTCATGTCAGGCTCTTGGGTAAAACGGTGACCTTTTTACACAAGCTCATGAAATGAGTTTTGGCGGCAACGAGGAAATATACGATACGCTAATTTCTTCATGATTATTTCATTTGTGCACTTTCACTGAACAAAATTGTACAAAATGCCACCAAAATTGACCAATTTCACTCAATATTAACACGAAATTCAATAATTATGAAAAAACTTCGACCATCTTTTCTCTCGATGGCGCCAAAACTCCATTCTGAATTTAAGAGCATAAACCTTAATGGTGTTTGTAGCAGCAGTCGGCCATTTTGTCAGGAAGTGTCATTTGAGTCAGTTTACTTTTGAATCGCGCCCAGGTTTTTTCAACATTAAAGTGTACATTTTTGTGATTTATCAGTTTATTTCAAGGTAAATTTGATTCTCAACGTTTTACCCATCCATGCAACTGCTTATTATTGCTAATATGATGATATTATCATGATTTTAACCTTACAGTTTTATTTGTGATTTAACATTAAGATAGGTTGATTCAACATGCGTTTTATTTTCATTTTCGTTACAATTCGTAACGTTTTATTTAGTTATGTAACAAAAACGACATAACAAAAACTGCTAAAGGCAATTTCACAAGGTAAGTGATGATGATTATGATAACGATAATTAGTTTAACGCGAATCGATAAACTTAATATGAGAGTTTGCTCATATAATGCAAATATGACCCCCTGATTTTAAAATTTGTATATATAATTAAAACTAAAGAACATTAAATTCTGTACACTACATATATTTAACAAAATGAAATAGGCAGCAGAACACATTTTCAGCATTTTTAGATTTTTTGTCTGTTTGTCTGTCTGTCTGTCTATCTTTCTATCAATTTCCCAGTTGCTATTCACGCTGAATCTACTAAACCGATCGTGGCCGAAATTGGATGATGAGCCTACTCTACGTTTCTTTGCTCTGCTTATATGTACCTAATCATTATATTAGTTTCATGTTTTAGGAAATGGCACACACATCTGCTCAAAAGACAGAGAATATACAGAAAGCGTTTAAAATGGGATAATCTCGAAAAATGTAAAGATTTTCACTTAAAGAAAGCTTAAATTAGAAATAATCAAAAAGAAATATATTAAAATTTCCAAGTCATCTGAGTATGAAAAGGCTACAAGAAGAAAATGGCAAAGGAGAACATAAGTTAATAATAAAATAATGAAAATAAAGTTAAATGTAGACAAAAATATTTAATAAACTACTACATTTTAAAAAGAAACATAAAGAAACAGAAAATAAAAATTTTAAAACAGAAGAATACCATGACAACTTTAAAAAAAGGCTTATAGGCAGAAGATCTATTATGAATGCCAAAAAAAAACAAATCACAAAATAAAGAAAAGAATCGGATTCGGATCGGAACTCCAAAGTTCATTGATCTGTTCAAGGATTCAATAGCATTTCCGAATTAGATAGGAAAGAGTTAAAGGTAGTTAAAAGAGGCTGTTAATTATTGCTAATTATGAGATTGATGTTTAAAAATATCAGAAAACTGTGTTTAAAATTTGTCGCATGTGCATAAGCCTTATATAAGTTACTTTTCTGGTAACGCAGTTCCATTTTGTGACAATATTCAATTTTGTTTTCTTTTTGTTAAAGTACAAAAATTTTGAATATTACTCAGCTCCATAAATTTTAGCAATATCTTTGTTGTGCTTTTTGTGGGCAATAACACATATTGCAACAACTTAGAAATTTTATAAAGATGCTAAATTTTAAAACACAATTTTTAACAGGTTAGTAATTTTTATATATAAAATTCCCGTGTTACAATGTTCGTCCCCATACTCCTCCGAAACGGCTGGACCGATTCTCATGAAATTTTGTGAACATATTGAGTAGGTCTAAGAATCGGCTTAAATAGGCTAAAAGATAAACCAAAACCGACTTACACACCTCACCGGACAATAGAGACAACTATATGGAAAGGACTACGAGAAAAAAGGAAAAGGGGGCGCCCCGGAAAAAGGTGGATAGATGATATAAAAGCGATAGCAGGAGGTGAATTGAGAAGGAAAGCTATTGATAGAGAGGTCTGGAAAAAGCTGGAGGAGGCCTTTACCCGAGAAGGGGTTTCGATCAATGATACTGAAGAAAATAATGATGGCGAATAAAAAATCAAAATAAAGTTAAAACATATTAATAAACTCGCATATAAACTTATATTTAAAGGCACTACTTGTCATAAAATTGTAACAAAAATTGTAGATCGGAAATAAATAGGCTTTATTTATATTATTATTATTATAAGAATCAGCTAACATCTATTCTTTACACCCTTAAGTGATAAGGGTTGTTCACCCTAAACATTTTTTTCTTAAAATAATTTATATGGCAAAATAACGTTTATACCGGTATATTTTATATACCGGTATAATTTACAAATCACTCGTCGGGTTTTTATAAAATTTATTTGGGACCACTTCGGGAACATATCATATTTCTAAAACAAAGACCACAAAAATCTATAGGTTGATGGCCAAGTTATTATGTAGAAACCAACGAAAAATTTTAGTTTAATTAAGAATTTCCTTCGTTGTTAAGTCAATTAAAATTCGTTAAAGTACGACCTCAAAAAAATAAAATATGATAAGATAGCAGTCGCGAGTAGAAGGGGGTGGGTTTTAAGGGAAAAAACGGCTTATCTTGATTTCCGGCAAAAATATTTTGCACTTTTAGAAACATTTACTATAGTGATGTAACTTTATTTACACTATTAAAAATTAGAGATTTCAACAAACAAAAAACCTTTTCTTTGTTGTATGTAATAATATGTTCACACTAAGTCCCTTGTGAGGCAGGCAGAGATTATCGAATTTCAAGACCAATCCTTGCAGATCTGCCCAGATTCCTCCACATTCAATACTATTTACTACTGAAAAAAGACAATTGTCAGAGAGGAGGTCGGAAAGATGAATTCCTAAAAAGAAAAGGTGAGCTTTAAATAGATCACCGAAATGTTTATGAATATGTGAGATATACACTTATGAGGTCATTCCTGTTCCTAGATTCAATAGACAAACAAACAAGAAATTAATACATAGGATTTAAATGTAGTGTAGCGTGTTGTATTAGCAGTCCAGGCTTTGGACCCGACTTCATGAGATTCCGGGTTCGATTAATGGGTCGGGCAAAAAATTAAATATGTTTTTTTCCAATTTTGTAATAAAAAAAAAATGTTGATCGGAATTGAATGTGTGCCCGGTTTGGTGATAGGCTTGCCACCCATCGCATTGTGGGACTTAGTGTCTTCGGCTAGTCGTAGATGCCCTGATTGTGCATCTGCCTACCTCTTCGGGGATACAGGCGTGTATTAAAGCTTAGACCCATGCTGGATATTTGGGAACCAACCAAACTAATGCTGCTGGCTTAATTTGAAACATGATCGTCGACACAGAGAGGAAGTTTTCACCTTAAGAGTTTCATGTATGTGGATAATGATGACAATCATGGACTATCATGATACAGTGAAGTTTTCGTAATGACTCCATTATATACTTTATACTTTATCAGAAACTTTTACTGTAAAACACTTTTTTTTTAATTTATAGTAATACCATTAATTTGTTTATTCATAATCTGTTACTGCAGCGGTAGCCTCACCTATTATTTAGGTAAGGCAATCAGCTATTACGTTACACTTCATATAAAACCGCTAATAAAATATATTTGAATTGAGAACCTCTTCCTTTTTGAAGCCGGTTGATAAATATAAACATATTTAAAACTAGCTTCCGCCCGCGACTCCATCCGCATATAATAAAGCCTTCCTCTTTAAGTGAGCTATCTAACACTAAAATAATTTTTCAAATCGAACCAGTAGTTCCTGAGATTAGAGCGTTCAAACAAACAAACTCTTCAGCTTTATAATATTAGTACCTATATAGATAAAATTGTTGGGCCCCGTTTGTTCCTTCATAATTTTAATCTATAATAAATATATTTTATAGTATACTAGCTGTCAATCGCGGCTTACCCCGCGTACTAATTTATATATTTCTTTGAATTGTAGCCTATATGTTTTCTGATGTATAAACTATATTCCTGAAAAGTTTCATCTAAATCCCTTCTGTCTTTTGTGCTTGAAATAGTGAAAAATATTTATCAATTAATACAAACTTTCGCGATTTATAATATTACTAACTGTTCCGGCGAACTTCATTTCATCCGTTTAGTTTGTAAGCTACCGCTCTATCAATTTCAGCCAAATCAGTTCAACCGTCCTTGAGTTGTAATGGTGTAACTAACACGACTTTCATTAATATATATTATTTTATATATTATATATATAAATATATATAAAGAAATTTTAAATCTATATATCTTAATATATATAAATCTCGTGTCACAATGTTTGTCCTCAATGGACTTTTAAACCACTTAACCGATTATAATAAAATTCGCACACCATGTGCAGTTCGATCCAACTTGAGAGATAGGATAGCTTACATCTCAATTTATCGCGGGCGAAGCCGCGGGTAACAGCTAGTATACATATATATTTAAAATAAAATAGAGTGACAGTGACAAATATGCAATCAAGTAGTCATATTATATCAAAACTTAAATAGTCTAAACTGTTAAAGTTAAAACTGGGTTGGGTTTGAAATTGGGTAGTGTTGGAAATTTGGTCCAACAATTTCATACAAGAGTATTGATGTGTCGGACGCCATTTTATGCGATATATTGACTAAATTGACCCATTGCACATGTTAATTAAGTTGTATAATATGTTTGCTAGTTAGAATGATTAATGACATATATCGGAGAATATTTAGTAGGGCAAATTGTTATTTATTGATGGTAATCCGGTATCACCATTATTTCAAAGAGATTGAAAATTACATTCCATTATTAAAATTACTGAAAGTATATGTTAAACTCATGTAATCAACCGCTGAAAGAAAAAAAGCAAATATTGAAAAAGTAAGGCAACTATGTATGGATTATGTAGTAGAGTTGAGTAAGATATAGCAAAAATATATCCTTTAGAGTATCTAAAACCCGCACGTAACATGGCGCGCAGTCGCAAGAGTGCCCCGCGACCCATATGGGTTGCGCGCGAATTCATGTTTTGAATTCAAATTTTCTGTGCTTAGAGGTCTGTGAACATGCTTTGAAATATTGTCATTCTGATGTTGCGTCGTTTTGACAGAAGTCTAGTGAATTAAAAAAACACAAGAAATGAGCTATATTCACGTCGTACTTACACGTTACAGGTTCGTATTGTACTTAGAAATTTAGTAAAATACTTTTTTCCTGGAGTTTTTCATGTAGCAAAATGTGTAACTTTTTATTTATTTAAATTGATTATATATTCAACTAATTATAAAAAAATAAATAATGATGTAAATCTATTGTAGTTTATTTTCCTTTAAATTTCTAGATTTCTAGTATAAAAATCCGTAAAATTTCTCGAAAGTTTAAGTTAAAATCGTCGTGGTGGTTATACTTTTGAAACATATGATGTATAAAATATAGCATTAGAAGGACAACTTTACGTTAAATCTAAAAATATACACTTGTTGAAAAATCTATTGCAATTAGACCGAAAAAACGGCAAATAGTAAGTCAAGGAAAACGCGGCAAAATCGCGTGAAATACGCCGGACACTTTAGCCTGTTTCGCGTGAAGGTCGCGGACACTCGAAGGGTGAACAATGTAATAAAACTATCTCAATAATATATAATGACGTAAGTACATGGGTGGAAAGAAAAAAACAAACTTGACATAAGTGACTTACACATGAAGCCAGTAAGTTCATTAAAAAGTGTGTTATATATAATATATAAATGTATAATATATAATAATATATAAAGAATATAATAAATAAATAATATATAATATATAAATGTTTAATATATAATAATATATAAATGTTTGTTGCTCAGCTCAAAAAAGTGATCGTTGGAATGACAAAATGGGCAAGCGCATGTACATTGTAAACTAAACTAGATAGGACTACATTTTTAAAAGAAAAATGTGAAAAGTTGCACTGCAAAGAAAGCTAGCAGGTTCAGAAAAAGATTTGTGTTATGAAAAATCTTATCCCATGTAACTGCTGAATTAGTAACTCAGCCCGAGAAGACGACGAGTGTTGTAACGATATATTTGGCGAGCGCAATTTACCTGCCTCTACGATGTTTAGTCTGGATTTATTGCCGCGTTTGTCATGCAAATGCGCGGACGATCCCACTCCAATGAATGTGTTTCATTAATACTTTCGCGCCGGAGTTTTGATTTGTTGTAATCCACTCCAGTTGATGTATTGACCACGTTGGCCCATGCAGACGTTAATTAACTTGGATATTTTGTTAGCTAATAAGAGTGGCTTGTTTGTCGACAACAAAAATAGATTGTTTGCCTCGAAGAGATATCCTGACGCGTATCTCGAAGCTAAAAAAAAGTATCTTCACGTCCATATTCCCGAAGAAGTAGGCAGAGGTACAACCAAGGCACAAATGACTATCCAAAGACACTAAGTCCCACAATGTGATAGGTGGCAAGCCTATCGCCAACCGGGCACATATCCAATCCCGAGCAACAGTTTTTATTAGAAAATTGGACAAACCGAATTTTCTTTTTGTTGCCCGACCCGGGATCCGAACCCGGGACCTTATGCAGTCAAGTCCAACATCTGAACCGCTAGGACCACAGAGGCGACCTCGAGGCTAATGTTAAAATATTAAGTAGATTCGGGAAAAACTGAAATTGACATATTACCAATTTAGTAGGGTGATATAAAAATAGTGTTCAAATATCCATCTTTTTTAGATCTCATAAAATCAGCTAACTTTAATTGTTAATTTTATCTAAGAAGTGAAATATATCTAATTAGATCACGAGATAAAAACGGATTCAGTACTATAGTTGGTCAATGTAATAGGTACATACTACAGTTTTTACGAGCTAGAGCAAAAATAGTCTATAAATATAGTCTGCGTTTAGAATTATCTGAATTGTTCGAAGAAATATGCAAAGATAAAAATAAAAGGTGAAGGTCGTCGTTTTCAAGTAATGTACCAGGAGTGCACAGCTTCTGTGGCAATTTCGAGGCACCCACTCGCCGCTCTCGACAATGTTTACTGATTTCCTTTGACTTTTATATAAAAGCACTCTGCCTCTGAATAACATCAATTTTCTCGTGAAATACTCTGTGATTTACAAAGGAAGTATTTAACTGTCTCAAAATGTGATATAATTTGATGCATATTTTAGTGGGTGAATTTTGTTCAAAATTATGTAACTAATTAATATCGACTATATATTGTAATTTTTAATGAAACTAACTAAACCTGGCGAATTTTACATGGCTTAACATCCACATACAGTTTATGTGGATTAAAGTGGTGTTTTACCCATTTTCCATGCAATTTACCCGGTTTTTCTATTCAAATCAACCTTATTCTGATAACAACGTATATAAAAAAATCAGCAAAATTGGTCCATCCGTTCAGGCATGACGCGATGACCACACGAAGAGGGGATTCATTTTTATTAATTTATTATATACTAGCAGTTTCACGCAGCTTCGTCTGCGTAACTTGGCTTTTACTGCACTAATTTTGATGAAACAAAGCCTATGCCACTCAAGGATAATGTAGCATTCTAAAGATGAAAGAATTTTTTAAATCGGTCTAGTAGTTTCGGAGCCTATTCATTTCAAACAAACAAACAAAAAGTCAAACATTTCCTCTTTGTAATATTATATTATACCAATATTATACACATTACATTTATTTTCCTGCAGACTTTGTTTTGAAACTTAAAATTACACGTTGCCTATATACACCAAAACGACATCTACCGAATCGGAACTGATTCTGATATATCCCCAAAACGACTCCTGGTATAAAAAAAAAATATTACGCTTTTTGACCCGTTTTATCAAAACATAATAAAATATTTAATAACCAGTCATTTAAAATAAGCGTCTTGTATCATTTCATTAGCAGGTGCGCATTTTACTTCCCTGATTCAAATATATACGCACGATATTAAATTTGAAAATATACTGTGAGTGTTATATCCTCGTCGAGTGTGATATTCAGTCGTGTGGAAAATCGCCGGAGCAGAGGCGTGGAGGTTGAATGCGTATCATTTTGTGTCAAATTTACTTAAAATATACAGACTCGTTTACTTGGATTTACACTTGTATTAAAAGTTATACTTTTTCATAGTCGGTTAGACTTTGAGAAAGGAGGAGGTTTATGTTCGACTCCTTTATTTTTTATGTAAATTAGTCAATTGATAATGAAAATTATTAAATGTCGCCTCTGAACCCCGGGTTGGGCAACAAAAAACGAGTTCAAAATGTGTATTTTCAATTTTCTAATTAAAATAATATTGCTCGGGATTGGATATGTGCCCGGTTGGCGATAGGCTTGCCACCTATCATATTGTGGGAGTTAATGTCTACGGCTAGTCGTGGGTGCTATGGTTGTACCTCTGCCTACCTCTTCAGTGATATGCTTTACTTTTACTTTACTTCTAATCAATATTTCCGTTATGACCAAACCGATTTAAAAAGTTTTCATTTATTTGAAAGAGCGTACTTCTGAAGTTGTTCCATTGCCACTGAATCTGGATCTGATGATGGAGTCCCACTATAATCAATCAATTTAAAAATAAAAGTATAAAGTGTAAAAAGAGTAAAAAGTGTAAAGCCGAAGTGCATAATTTAATTAGTAGTGTTGTATGTGTGTACCACTTCAGTCGGGTACGGTGGGGTCGTCGTTTACCGGTGGCAAAAGTATTTCACGTTTTATATTAAACGGCATTCTGTAGATTTTCTGTGTGATTCTAGTAGAATAACATTTTTCCGTACAGAGAGAACTATTAGATCTTTTTAATGATCAGAAATGGGTCACGACCTGTTCGTTATTTTTGTACCAGAGCTTTTTATGTTCAGCACTCCATTATGGAACTCCGGCGTATAATGATTTTGTTCTACATAAAGGAAACAAATTATGAATTTTGTGAAAGAGTCAAGATTTCTTTACTTTTTTAATTTCTAAGTCAAAAGGCATGGTAAGATTCTAAGTGATAACCCTGACTTAAATTTATGGGTGTGGGTGTTTGTACATGCAAAAAATTCCATAAAAAATACAAGGATACCCTGTAACAAACCATATTCTAAATATATGTTTGACTGTTCATTTGTGTGTTAAAAACATTGAATGCTACCGATTTGAAGCTATTTATAACTTTTTAAGAGTGTTTTAAATTTTGTTTTTTTTTGCGGTGTTTTCAGATTAACATTCTAAAGGTAGTAACTTAAAAATGGATTAGAATCTACATTGCAAATAAGTTTTATGGAGATGTTTCTCTATTCTAGGTTAGTTAGAATATACTATTTGTCAAATGTCAATTATATAATCATCTTTTGTGTTGTACTAGAGAATACCCTCTATACTGTTTGTATTGTTTGGTGATATACATATATGTAAAATTTTGCACAAATCCTATTAATATTATAAATGCGAAAGTTTGTAAGTATGGATGTATGGATGTTTGTTACTCTTTCACGCTCGAATGGCTGAACGGATTTGTCTGAAATTTGGAAGACAGATAGATTGTGACCTGGATTAACATATAGGCTCTTTTTAATCCCGATCGCACACCGGGTTTCTGTGAAAACGCGGGCGAAGCCGCAGGTAGCAGCTAGTAATATATAAAATTTACTAAATTGCCTCTGTAAGCTGGCAAACTAGCGTCAGACTTGACTCATTCGATCTTCGGGTCGG
>NJDC01014745.1:0-14292 GCA_002245475.1 Calephelis virginiensis
AAGAAGAGCTTATAGAATTGACAACAAACGAGGAAATAAAAATCAAGTTCAAAAAAGGTTACCAAGAATTTTGGCTATAAAAACCGATCCCGCAATTGTACCCTGGATTGTGGTCAATCGTTCAACAATTCTTGATAGCATTCCCATCGTCATATTTGTGTGAACGTGGATTTAGTGCTGTGACAACACTGCTTACTAAAAAGAGAAATCGGGCAGTAGACAAAATAAGTTTGGGAACCACTGGTCTTGAGTAAAGCAGTGGCTTCGTTACTCAAGTTCGTCTATGATATTTGGCGGCAGCTAGGAAATTCACGATACACTGATTTCTTTACGATTATTTCATTTGTGCACTTTCACTGAACAAAATTCAACTAATTCCCTCCTAAACTAACTAATTTTACACATAATTTACACCAAATTCAATAACTACAAAAAAATACGACCATCTTCTTTCTTCTTTCTTTAGGTTTTGGCAATCTCGTTAGTATTTTGCCATTAGTCAAGTAGAAATTTGCATCAATTTTTTTATCAATTATAATTAGTCATCAGTCATAAGTCGTCAGTAAGTCATGTCAGGCTCTTGGGTAAAGCTGTGGCCTTTTCGCACAAGCTCATGTAATGAAATTTGGCGGCAACGAAGAAATATACTATACGCTAATTTCTTCATGATTATTTCCTTTGTGCACTTTCACTGAACAAATTATACAAAATGCCACCAAAATTGACTAATTTCACTCAATATTAACACGAAATTCAATAATTATGAAAAAACTTCGACCATCTTTTCTCTCGATGGCGCCAAAACTCCATACGACCATCTTCATTCACGATGGCGACGAAGTTAATTTTATCAGTTTCTCCTTGGGACCGGGTAAGACTTATCGAAGATGCTGCCACGTTTTCCGTATTATTTAATTATTTTTCTTGATATTTATTTTCAATTCATTTCTAAATGTTTTATTATCTGGTTCCTTTCTGTGAAATAGTTATTTCCTTTACGAAGCAGTTTAGCGCAACTTTCATATAAAAAATAAAAGAAATAAGTTTGCTATGTTTCTTATTCGCCCAAATCATATGACACTAGTTGCCTTTTATCTGAATGCCTTTAGACTTACTTTCAAACTATACGGGTTATAATTATTCAAGTAAACTTACAATATTACAATACAAACACAAATACAAATTCGGGTTCGGTACAATACAAATTAGGGTTTGCTATGTATCTATGGAAGTCCCGCCTCTTATTACGTAGTATTTATATGCTCTTTGTTACTAAGTTCAGAGATTATTTAAGTCCTTGAATAGATCTTTAGTTCGTAATTCCTTGAAGTTTTCGTATTAGGTTTCTGCGTTAATTTCATTCATTAAATTATAATATATCCTTGAAATTCTGACTATTTACACACAAATCATATAAATGAACAACTGAATACTGAAATAATCTTTCACGATGGCGCCAAAATTTCTACGACTATGTGTGAATAATTTTTATCAATATTTTGTTTTCTCTCTAACTCTTATATCAGTTTGGTAAGTGGATAGCTGTTAAATTTAATTGTGATGCTCGCATTCTCTTTCTTTTACTTATAAAAAAGTTTCCACTATTTTAAACATCTATTTTAAACGTGATATATAGGAGTTGCGTTCAACATAATCTGAGGTTGCCCATACTTTCCAGTACTTAATTTTCTATAAGATCTTTTTTCCCGTCTCGCATACAAGAAAATAAAATAAGATATAGATATCCATCTGATAAGAAACAATATTTTATATTTCCACAAAACCAACCTATGTCATACAACTAGAAAATATACCAAAAAATAAATGACTTCTGCGGAAAAGCAAGTGGAAAAAACGTTTCGTAAAAAATCAAGTTTATTAAATGAGTTACGTCAGCATAGGGAGTAGTAATAACTCAGCAAGAGTCATATTAGTAGGTAATGACTCATTTCTTTTATCAAAAACCTTAAGCCAATATAGACAAAAACTTAGGAAAGTATATTTACCATTTTTTTAATTTAATACACTCAATTTTAAAAATATCCCCAACGTTTTGGCAGTTTTGAAAATGTGCGGTCTAGCGGTCCAGTTGTTGGACTTGACTGCAAGAGGTCCTGGGTTCGAACCCCGGGTCGGGCAACAAAAAGAAAATTGGGTTTTTCCAATTTTCTGAAAAAAAGAAAACGTTGCTCGAGATTGGATGTGTGCCCGGTTGGCGATAGGCTTGCCACCTATCACACTGTGGGACTTAGTGTATTCGGCTAGTCGTGGGTGCCCTGGTTGTGCCTCTGCCTACCTCTACGGGGATATGGGTGTGAAGATACTTTTTTAAAAAATGGTAAACGCTGTTAATGGTATCAAATTTCAAAAAGTTACGTTAAATAATTTTGATGCTGCCCTTAATAACAGGTTGTGATTTATTAGGTTTAATTTTAAATTAAATAAAATTGTAAAAGCATATTGCTTTCGTTCCAAATCCGTTGTAAACTGGAAACCCTAAGAATTACGTGGTTGCCAACTGTTTGTATGTCCGTCAGTCTGTGATTACGGACTAATCTAGACATTTGAAGTGTATACCTTTCGTGTAAATCAATTTACGATATTGATAGTTTTGTTTAGTATTTTTGCCAATGAGGTAATAAAATAAAATAAATAAATATCCCTGGACAAGTTACACAAATTGAATTTAACCCCAAAGTAAGCAAATTATATGCTGGTGTTATGGGTGTTAGTCAACGATTCTAATACATAGAAATACTAAAAAAGATACTAGAATACATTGTCACGTTGTGGGTACTTATAAAGAAGATTCCATAAGAACCACCAACGTTCCTGGAAAAGCCGCACAACAACGCATCGTACGATGTTACCTCTCACCTCTCGCCTCTCCGTGATTAGCGCGCGATCTATATAAGCTCACCTAACCACGAGGCCGGACTTGATATTCTATCGGGACCTTCCCAGCGAGGTTGCCTTTTGCCTGTGCACTGTCCTTACGCTGCCGGACAGGCAACTACTAAATTAATAAATAATTAGTCACTTAAGGCTACAGTTAGCCAATATATTTACAAAAGTGCTAATAAACCAACATACACCCGCCTTAGGGTTCTACGGTACGGCTACCTATACTACCCCTACCTATCGCACATATAAGAGATCTATCTATAATAACGCCCTCCAGTTGGAGCCTGACGGGATTCACTAAGTTGAGCGTTTACCCGGGAACAATACAAAGGAACACCAGGAGGGGTGGAGCGCCCAGGACCGAGAATCCCCAGAGTTAAGGCCTCTCTCTCTTTACCTACTCTAAAATATCAGTTATAAGGTTTCCCAGGACCTACGACTCCGGGTAATTGTAGTATCGTCGATATAAATATTCACATGTAAATTTTGTTACCATATAAATTCTGTTTACAAAGACATACTTTATTTTTTTTTTCGCTCTTACATTAGAAGATTCTTGTGTAGGCCTCCTCAAGGCTACAACATTTAATAAACACCCGTCGGAAATCGAAACCGAGCCTCGCGGTCGATCGGTGTTGTTGGACGTGTACGCTAGCCACTCGACCAATATTAATAATGTTTTATTCCTTCCCCGTGTTGGCACGGGCTCATTTGCAGAACAAACCATCTGCCTTTCTGCCACGCAGCTCGAAAAAGGCGAGCATAAGCTTACCATAACTAACACCATAACATCTGACTAGGTGGTAGAGTTTCGCAGCGACACGCCCGGATTAGTACCACCCTCTTATTTATTCCTTTCGCCATTGCGTTAGCTCTTGTCATCGACGAGTTCTTTATATTTAGCTTATATCTATATAGCTCGAGTATTTAGCTTATTTGATAAGTTATTTTTAAAAGAAAAAAATGTACTTAGTAAAAACGGGCTAAAATTATAAAAAATAAAAAAAATATAGCGAGGTACAGTATGTTCAGGATTTCAAAATTTAGTTGCTGTTGAATAATACACTTTTTTTTATAATACTAGAAGGCAAACAAGCAGATGGATTTCTTGTCTTGACAGTAACAAATTCACTGCCTAGAGACATCAAAGGTGGTAATGATGTGTTGCAAACACGTCATGACGTTATGGCAGCAGGAATAGGTAAGGCGGTGGTACCAATCCGGGCGAGTCGCTGCGGAACTCTACCACCTAGTCAGATGTCACGGGGTTAGTGACGGTAAGCCTATGCTCACCTTTTACGTGCTGCCTGGCAAGGAAGGGAGATGGTCTATTCTGCAAAGGAGCCCGGACTAACACGGGGAATTTTCGGCCTTTTTTGACGTAGAATGTCCCTTAGAATCACAATCACTCATTTTATGAGTTTAAATCACAGTTAAACACTCTCAAAATCGTAGCAACTAGAATTGTTTGAAATATCCGCTTGAATGCCCGTGGACCGCGGCCAAGGCCGTCTAGAACAAATACGGACCACCAAAAGAGTGCCCCGCTGTTTTTTGCATTAACGACGAGCGCCGTATTCCACTTAATTGGTTCTTGTGACTCAAGTTTGTTTTGAAAGGGTGTCAAGTGTTATATTTATTGAGTTTCCTATGAAATTAGCTAAACAATGTTATCTTTTGTATTTGTTACATACACAAGGTTTTGAGGTACACTGTGTTGAAGTTGAGATAACGTCTTTTTTATGCTCGTGTTGCACTTAGAAGTTCAATACCTCAAAAATGAAAGCGATGACCTATGATTTTTAATGTTTAATTATGTTATTTAGATAGTAGTTAATATGATAAAAAATAAAACCATACACTCGCCCATACATATTTATTTATGTACAGGCCTCTAAATCCTTACCATTATCGGTCGCCATGAACGACACACCACATGCGACCGCGTACATGGCTAATTAATATCGAAAATTATTGCATTATTATTGCATTTTAACTTGTAATTTACATTAAGAACAATAAATGATTACCTGATGTAACTTCTAAATAGCATTTACTACGAAAATATTGTCATTATTGATCAAAAATGATGCAATAATTTCGATGTTTGGAGTGCCAAAATGTATTCACCGTATCTTGTAAAATGTTTCTATGAGATAGTTATTTACACACCTTCTTGGAAAAGATTCACGTACCCTGAGACACAATAATACACAACACAATTACTTTTTGTTCTTTTTGATGGCCACAACACAATGAAACCCACATTAAACCCAATACAACACAATATAACGACGACGGAATGTCACGGAACGAATAACCAAAAAGTATTTAATGTTTTCTTTTATTTATTTTATTATTTTATGATTCATACCATAAACAATATATCCTAGAATAGACTAAATGCGACAGACTAAGCAAAAATACAATACACTGACGATATATTTGTGTTTATCTGTCGCAGGGGCCGTGTCAACCACTAGTTGACACGGGCACTTTGAGCGTTTTCGTTTGTCAACTAGTGGTTGACGCGGGCTCTTTGCGCTTTTATTTTTGTCAACCAGTAGTTGACAGGGGCGCTCACGCGGATATTCGAGCTATTCGACACTTAGATCTCATATATTTACAAATAAACCAAACACAATCTTGTTTTATCACCTTAATTATTTACTGAAGATGAAATTTCCTCGACTATCGTTTAAATGAGTGGTACGTTGAGTTGCGCTCTGGGGGCTGATTATGTGTCTCAGTGGCCAACTCAAAATGGAAAAGTGTACATCAAATAGCTGTCAAATGACGTCATTTGTGTTTGCAATCTATTGTATTTTTATTGGCCACTGGAGATAACAGTTAATTGATGAACACTTTTTCATTTTGAGTTGGCCACTGAGATACAAAATCATTCCCCTAGTTAAATAACGTTTTGTTTCCCTTATAGCCATTTGCTTAATTTTTTGATACGGCAACTCTTGCCGTATTTTGTGACAAAACAAACGTGAATTACCGTATATTACGGCAATTGCCCTATCAGTAACAACACCCGCCTCATTACTAAAGATCATTTTGGCGACAGAAAATAACCGATTGCTTCATCATCATTTAACTGGTGCAATTTCACTGAAATAAAATGACTAAATATTACCAAAATTGACTGATTTTATTAAATTAAAAAAACAAATTCAATAATTACAAAGAAACTGCTACAATCTTTTCTCTCGATGGCTCCAAATCTTACTTTAAAGTTCAAGTAGGCACCTACAGGTAGATCCATAGGTCCTATTGGTACTACCAGGTGCTACCTTGCTTAATTCTTTAGTAATGCAACGCTTAATTGCCCTTTGTCAAACGTGAAACGTCTTGTCAGTTGTCATAAATGTCAAAGTTTCAAAACAAAAATTGGATATTTTATTAATTTAATTTTTTAATATTTTTTGAACTTTTAGCATTGTGCTTACAACAAATACTATATATTTAAGTAATACCAGACTTTGTAAAGCCTTAATAAAATGCTCACTTTATGGAATTTATTTGAAGCTACATTGTTATGTCTTAATGCGGTCTGTGTTTTACATGAAGAACGTTTCATGCAAAAAAGTAAGGAATTTTGTTATTTATTTAGTAAAACTTAAACCAAATATTAAAACTTAATATCTTGAAATTTCAAAATACCCTAACTTATGTACCCTGACCTTATAATCATATTGTAAATTTATGTACCTACTTGTTGACATTTAACATCTGGAACCTCTGTATCAGTGTAAAGTTAATTTGAAAATTAAAGGTTAATATATCTCTGTGTCTTGCATCCATGTCCTGATTTTCTGTTTTCATATTTGGTGTCATAATAAAAGTTTCAGAAAATTTCTCCTTTTGATTTGTGAGTACAGTTGTCTTTGAAAAACTTGTAATAATCAGTACTTGATTTCAGTGGGCTGGGGAGCAAACACTCAGAGTCAAGGTTATGAAGACCATTCATCAATCAAATTTCAAATTTTGAACTTAGTGAGATCTATTCGTACAGTAACAAGGAGTAAGTATGAGATATGGGTGTGTTTGTATGAAAAGGGTTATGAATGTTAAGGAAGCAAGACAGGTTTGTCAGGATCGTGAGGTCTGGCGCACGATACTCTCTGCCTACCCCGTAAGGGACTTGGCATGAAGATATGTATGTATGTATGTATGTAAGTATGAGATATTTTTTTATATCGCCTCTGTAGTCTAGCGGTCTAGGTGTACGACTTGACTTCATGAGGTCCCAGGTCGGGCAATAAAAAGAAAAATTTGATTCTCCCAATTTTCTAATAAAAACAAATGTTCGGGATTGGATATGTGCCCAGGTGGCGATAGGCTTGCCACCTATCACATTGTGGGACTTAGTGTCTTCGGCTAGTTGTGGGTTCCTATATGATATGGGCGTGAAGATACTTTACTTTTATTTTTTATATAACATTTATTGAATAGTCTTATTTTGTTCTTGAATAATTAATCAATACAGCAGCACCTCTTTAATTCAAACCAAGCCTAATCCGAACTCCTCTATAATCCGAAAGGCCCATATCCGCTGGTACTTTTCTTGCCAGCTGCTCACCGAATGCTGAATGAGTGCCGTCAAAGAAAAGGAAACATGTGACCTTGAACATTTCTCAGAAATGTGAAGACATTTCTTTTAGTTTCCTTGCACAGAAATACGGTGTGGGCAAATCTACCATTTTCGATATTAAAAACAAGATAGTAAATATGCAATCTCATGTTGTTTGAACGGACCGGAAATTGTGACACAAAGATTTTTAATTGTCATTAAACCTCCCGACAAATTGAAATATCGGATTGCTTTAAAAATTTTTAATAATTATATAACAAATATTTCACAATACTTTTTGTTATATTTCATAAAAGTACCATATACATATATCTCTATTTCCTAATATACTATAATCTGTACGCTCCATAAATCCGAACTGAGGGTAAACTTTCGAAGTTCGGGTTAAAGAACTCCTGCTGTATATTAAAATATTTGAAGTTGTTACTATAATCAAAGTTGTAAAGCTTCTGATTGTTGTTATGTTCCAAAATGTTGGACAAATTATATTTCAACTTTACATTTGTGATCAAACAAACAAATATTTCAAAGGTAATCTAGATTTAAAATAAACTCTATATTAATCTGAAATAAACAAGCCATGTTAATAAGACTGATATTTTTTTCTAAATTATACTTAATAAAATTATTCTTAACTTGTTTCAGAAATCTTTTGATTGTTTATATAAAACAAAATATCAGTTCTCAAAAGATAACTTGAAACTCATTTTAGGTGCATAGTGTTAAAAAAAACTGTTAATGAACATTTGTCTTTATTTTCAGTACCTCTAATATTGTTAAATATTATAACCATAATATTTAAACTGCTACTGGGATAATCTTCTGTTAATGCATAAAAGTGAAAGTGAACTTTGAAGTGATGGAAACATTTTAACAGAGTTTAAAATCGATGATCTAATAAGTAAAAAATGTAAATGAATATTATAAAATGTAATACACAATATTTTTTCATTGGATGTTTTATTTCTTTTTGTTTAAAAAATAAGTACCTACCTCTTGTGTGTTAGCAAAATTTTAAATATTAACTATTTAAAATTTTTCGAAGTTACTTTGCACTGTGTTAACGCTAAAAAAGTGGTTGATTTTTTTTTTTAATTTTATGTTGGAAGTTTAGCTTACTGAATTGAAGAAACTGTAAGAAAAAAGGTTTCTGCTTTTTACCATAAATATGATACACTTAAATCAGCTAAGGTACTAACACAGAAAAGGTGAAAAACTTTTCTGTGTCCCTGTACATGGCAGGAGTATAATTCTGTTCATATTTTTTTAATAATGCCAACGAAATAACGTAAAGGCCCGGAAATTGGGGTATTGAAGTTATTTCCTTTTTGTTTTACAATGTACTCCTTATGGAATTATTGTGAGTTGAGCGTGTGTTGATGACTTAAGTTTTTAGTTAACTCTCTTGAAGAAGCACCATAGATGTAAAATCATAGCATTTGAACTATTTATTATTCTTCAAAATCACAGAGCGAGCTATGATCAGTAAGAATGTAAGGGATAATAAGTTACATACTTAGGGATAAAACTTATGCGCCCGTTGATCTAGTGTGTAACTTCATTTTTTGTTAGCGGAAGTGAAGTTACACACCCTAATAACGGACGCATAAGTTTTATTAGTATCGAGTTATGTATTTCTTGCTAGTTAGTATCCCTTACTCACTCAACCTCACTACAATCAATCAATATTATTTATATGTTATTGTAATAATAACTTTTGTTATAATCATAAGTATTATACCCTATAAAATGAGTAAAAGAGAAAACATTTTTTTTATTTTAACTTCACCAAACATTGAAGGCAGAAGTTGAAAATTGCACCTGTTTTTCGTAATCAGAATGTTGTTCTAGTTTAAATACACAAGTAATATTATTTCGCGAGGGAACAACAGAATTGAATCCCTGTGTTGGTCCGGGTCTGCCGAGTACAATAGACAATCTGCCTCTGCCAAGTAGCTTGTAAGAGGCCAACCCTGACTAAAATAAAGGTTTTCAAGAATACCTAACTAAGGCCCTAACAGTCTCCAGTAAACAGTAAAGAGAATTATTTGAAGTTCGAAACTCGAGCTAATTCGAATTTCATATAGGACTTTCAAACAAAAGAAGCATTTACTGTCAATTTCAGATATTCTTGAATCTCTTTTTTCTATTCACAACTAAGGCAGATTTTTACCCTCAGACTTGTTCGATTTTCTACCGATATAATATACAGGGTTACATTTTGAGAGACTGGAATCGATAACATTTTCGATCTATGATTTTTTTTTATTCTACGCAAAATACAAATACATGGTTGTATAACATTTTAATACCATTTGACAATTATATTTAAAATGCATTATCATTTTAGCGTTAACTCCCTTATATTAAGATTTGGTCGGTCCTTTCAAAGTAACCCTGTATAGATACTCGTACAAAAAGTTTTGCCATCTGTTCCTTGATTAATGGTATTAATTAGGTACGTACTTGATTGCTGGTGCTCAAAATTATTTAGATTTACTTTTTTTGACATTATGAATCTGTAAAATAGAAGCTTCGCAGTTACCTATAAATACTTTCGCTAGGTACGAGTTGACTTGACTTGTTCGATTTATACTGCCTCGCTGCTGGTTTGGTTACCTACTTTGTTTTTGCCCTTTTTTAGGTGTTAACGTAACCCCAGCAAGAGAGTAGCACTCAAATTAATATGAGTGGGACATATAGTTAGTGCAGAACTAAGCAGATGTAAATGTGCGCCGAATGAAAAAAAAATAATGTTTATAACAGCAAATATTATAATTTGGCAATAATATTTAAAATGCATTATCATATGAGCGTGAACTTCCTTATATTAAGATTTGGCCGGTCCTTTCAAAGTAAAGTTGAAGAATCAGAAAAATGGAAGCTACGCAGTTACCTACAAACTCTCGCTACGAGTTATGACTTGTACCATTTATACTGCCTCGCTGCTGGTTTGGCTACCTACTTTTTTGCCCATTTTTAGGTGTACGTTACCCCAGCAAGAAAGTAGTACCTAGAGTGATATGAGTGGGACATATAATTCGTGCTCAATCTGCGGTAAATGTGCGCTAAATAAAAAATTGTGCATATTGTCGTTTTGGAAATAAACGGGAAAAACGATTCCTACTGGGGTAACGTTGCTCCAGCAGGAAAGTTGTAAGTGAACTATCGGAGAGTTAAAAATTGCACATGATTGGAAAGCTTACATAGTATGTGCAAATTTCCACGCCAAAAATAAAATTTGTGTGTATTGATGTATTCGAGACATTGCGTTTATTGCTGCGGTAACGTTTTGCAGAATCTCGTATCTCAAAGACTATTGTATGTGCGCCTGTAGTATAAACATGCACAAATAGCTCTTAATTTGTGCGTATTTGTGACAAAAATAGATTTTAAAAAATACAGTTTTCAAGTAATCGCGGTTTATCCAAAAATCGAAAAAAGTATTATAGTGCCTAAATAAAAAATATATATAAGGTCACCAGAAACTGTATTCGGTCCTTCTTGGTGTGTATAACTACCATGAGGATATATGATGTTGATGGTGTATGGACCTGAGCTGAAACATTATTTTCGTTAAACATTCTAGGAATTGTTGTCAACCACTGATACGGCGACGTCATAAGTTTCTGAGAACAAAGATTTTCACTTGATGAAATTTCACGTATGTTAATACTTACTATTCTTTAGTCACGTGCCTTAAATCTATTTAAAATGTTGTTAAGTTTTGGTTTTATTATCGATGTTACACAATTAGGTTCTGCGAATCCTCAAAAGGGATCTAGGTAACTAAAAAACTTGCAATGAAAAGATCAAACTCTGTTAATTTTAAATTAAATATAAAATTGTAATGGGATGCAAAAGAGTCAATCGCTAATAGAAAAGTATTTTTTTTTAATATAAAAGTTTAAAATATGACTTAAAGACGTAACTACACACATAAACTTACATATGGGTGGATACGGTTGAAGGAAATGAAAGAATGATAATGTGTGGTGACTTGAATGCTACTACAGAATGTCTATTCACAATAATGACATCGCAATCTTTGGTCACTGTAGGCTAGATCGGTTAATGCGCGGTGCTTAGCGGTGGGTGCTTAGCGGATATCTGCTGCGGAAGAATCCGCGCCGATGCGCCCCGGTCGGTAGGCGTCGGTCGCTCTATAGAAAATGTATGAAAGGGATCAAGGCGGATTATTACGCTTTCCTGGGACAGGGCGCATCGCAGCGTAATAATCTGCCTAGATCGCTTGCAAATAATTTGTATGGAGCAACGCTACAACGCCCACTGTGCCGGGGCGCATCGCCGCGGATTTTTCCGCAGCGGATTCCCGCGAGACACAGACCAAAGATCATGATATCATTGTTAAGAAAACAGCATTATGGTATTTTAACGCTAAAGTTTCGTACGACAACTACTAGAGGCGCCACTTTCCATATTTGAAGATTCATATGACAACTACTAGATGGCGCCACACGTGACGATATTAAAGTCGAGTGGCCTCACTATAACGTTGCTTTACTTTGGTCCTGAGTAACAGAAATCCGCCGATGTGGTGCGACCTGGTCCGCATCAGTGGGCTTTATTGGGCTTTGCAATGCGAGGCCTCCCGGCCCGACTAGCTCCGCCAACAATCGCCGCGACTCGCCGCTCGTCAACAGTGGGCGCTATCCTTTATTTCCCTTTAGATTGCTATTAAGATGTGCGGTAGGTACCTATCTACCTGTGTAGCGATCTCATTAATTTTCTATGGATTTTACAGTGTGTCCTGAGATTCTTTAAATCTAGCAATAGCAGAATTCAAGTTTCGATTTTAATAATTTACCTTATAAGTAGGTACTATATTCCGAGAACTGTATGTAATGAAATCATGCCAGCACATATAATATCATTACTGAAATTATACGTATACTTCTAATACTCACTGTTAATAATTTAAACGAACTAAATTTAAAAAATAGCCTAAAAACGTGAATTGAAAAGACAATTATTTAATCATGGTTCCCAATAATTGAATTCGTGTTGATACAATTACAAACCATATTATTATCGTATAAAAAGACGACCCATTTGTAATAAATCAATATAATCATTTCATAAAATAATTACACTAAAAGAAACTGTTTTATCAAAGACTTTTTGAAAAGTCAAACTTAAAATTCTTCATCTATATTAAAAACACTCAACAAATTGTCTAGACTAGATTAGCTTTCAATATTTTTAGATTTTGCTGCATGCTTGGCAGGATTATGTTTTCGAGGGTGGACACACTGATGATTTGTTCCGTGGCCGCCATATTATTTTTTGGCAGAGACAAACACCGGTCTTTTTTCTCCGTTTTTCGCAAAGTGTGTGTATTGAATAAACGCTGAAAATTGGTAAATGATGGCAGCAAATAACTATTTTGGGTTTACTCATGGAGGAACCCAGTACGGGTAAGTTCTGTATCAAATGTATTTCGTGAAATATTGATTAGTAATGCATAGCCTCAATCGAAATTTTACGCAGCCTTGTGCTCGCATTTCTATGTAATCAAAATGGCGTCTGGTCTGTATTGATCGTAGACTTTTTCCTAATATCTGGTCTATGTGGTTTGCTAGAGATATTTTATTTGATTTTAGCGCGGCAACTGCAAGCGCTGCTTACGGCGGCCAAACAGGGTACGCCGTGGCACCGGCTGCGACCGCTGCGACGTACGGGACCCAGCGCGCCGCAGCCACAGGGTACGACACAGCATACCAGGCTGCTGCCGCTACACAAGGTAAATTTAAGGATAGTTAAAATTTCTGTAATTATGTACTAACGACTGTATAGAAACACACTGATAAACAATGGACAATTTCAGTACAAACTTGAAAAGTTGCAGAAGCTTGTATACTTCGCATAAGTTTTTAGTTATTGAAATGTATTCTCCAAATTTTGAGTAAGTTTTTTTTATTAAGTTGTATATATTGATTAATGAAGCACATATCTTGGATCTGGCAGGAATATACAGTCGTTGTCAACTAATTAGGGACATGCAAGATAGTGAAGAACAATAACCGGTTATGTACGTACAAATATAAAACCCTATTGATTTCTCAGTAACTATTATTTGCATAATTTGGTCTGATTATTATGCTTTAAATTGCTGTAAATAAAAGAATAATTAAATATAAAAAATAATTTAATATCAAAGGTTGAACATGTATTCAATTTTAAGGTATAATTCTGTAGCTGGACATTTAATTAAGGACAGTAAACTATAATGAAAAATAGAGTTAAACAAAACTAATAATCTGCAGTATTTTAATATCTTTAACAGCTCCATTTTATTATGTGTAAAATCAGTACCCAGTTGCAAAACCCTTACTAGTAATTACCCCTTGACACCAATGTGGCATAGACATTATCAGTTTCAGGCATGTTTCAACAGGAATGTTTGTCCATGCCTCACAAAAAGCTTCAATAAGTTCACCTAAAGTTGTGGTACGATAAGTGGCTAATTTTTTCTTGATTTTGTGTCAAAGGTGCTCAATTCGGTTAAGGTCCGGGCTATTTGCTGGCCAATCTAGCACCGATACTGACTGACTGGTAAGAAACAACTTGACTGAACGGGCGGTATGTTTCGGGTCGTTATCATGCTAAAAAGTCCATATAATATGGAGATGCTCCTCAGCATAGGGAAGCATCGTTTCCTCCAATATTGCCTTGTATTGATGTTGGTCTAAGTTACCCTGAACTTTCCTCACAGGTCCTACTCCACGTCCAGAAAATAAACCCCACATTTTAATGTTTCCACCGCC
>NJDC01014771.1:0-12896 GCA_002245475.1 Calephelis virginiensis
TGGGAGATTGAAAACTCTATCCCCAAGCATGTTCATCTTCCAAATACTCTGAGACCCTATAATTTTTGACATAGTTTTGCTTTTATACATTTTTTAAACTTATTTAAAGGTAGATCTCTAATACCAATGGGCAACTTATTGTAGAAACATACACATTGACCCAATAAGGATTTACTAATTTTATGGAGACGAGTTTTGTATACGGCTAGATTATTTTTATTCCTCGTATTAATATCGTGAACATCACATTTTTTTGTCAACATACATAGATTTTTTTAACATACATTAAATTCTCATAAATGTATTGAGAACTGAAGGTTAAAATATTTATTTCTTTGAATTTTTCTCGGAGAGAATCCCTTACTTTAAGATTATAAATTACTCTAATAGCTCTTTTCTGTAATACAAAATTTCCCCAAAGAAGTATCCCATAAGACATTAAACTATGAAAATAGCTAAAATATACTATTCGGGCCGTTTCAACATCTGTTAATATTCTTATTTTTTTTACTGCTGAACTAAGCCTATTTGCCAGTTTCTCAATATGAGGGCCCCATTGTAATTTATTATCAATTGTGATGCCTAAAAAGACATTGGATTCAACAAGATCCAGTTCAGATCCATTTAGTTGTACATTGGAATCTAATAGCCTAACATTGGCCTCTTATTATCTTAATATTAATTTACCAATGCATTTTTTTAAGTTTTTTAAATTAATCTATCCCAGGATATTTTTTTCTATTGTAAGTAAGTACAAAAGTTGTTATTAAATATGCTTCATCCTTATTAGCTTCACTTATCAGCTCAGTGAAGATCAATTAAGGTTCGGATCTTAGATTACATTAAATAAAAACTTTAAACTTGAAAAATATTAAAGGTAAGAAAAGATACCGAACGATGAGGCAGGTATTTTTGTGAACAGCTGCTGGGTTTCTTTATAAAATTTATTATGGTATATGTTTTAGTATTTCATATGTAATAATATTATCAGCATCGTTTTTTTTATTGAATCAGGCCTCAGATGTATGTGATGTGTGTGCCGAAGACACAAGTCCCACAATGTGATAGGTGGTAAGCCTATCGCCAACCAGGCACATATCAAATCCCGGGCAACGTTATTTTTATTAGAAAAATTGAAAATATACGTTTTCTAATTTTTTTGTTCCCAACCCAGGGATCGAACCCGGAACCTCAAGAAGTCAAGTCCGACACCAGACCGCCAGACCACAGGGGAGAGAGAGTTTTTAACTTTAATTAATATTTTGATATTACCTTTCTTAGCTTCCATCAGCAAATGTATCATATCATTTCTGGTAATTTGCCACGACTCACGCTCACTCATTGTCTTCAAGACTAAATCTAGGAAGAAATTCTTCGATTCCTCGGTGAATAAAGTCAGTTTCAGTTTCTAAAACATAAACAAAGCAATATGAAAATCCCCATTCTACATCACGTTCTTCCTCAGAGAACGTTATGTCAGCTTTCACACGTCATACGGCCTGGCCGACATATGCCAAATGCGCGTAGTTATCTGCGGTGTGCCCAAAGAACTCCCGATAAACGAGATCGAAACCGATATCCTCTCCAAAAACCTTCCAGTCCGCCATGTACACTGGATGTACAAAAACACGGAACGGTACTGTTGATCTACGACATGATACGACCGCTTTATTATACCCGATCCCTAAAAAAGGTAACCGCTCGGATCCGTCCAATTATCGGCCTATAGCTTCCTTGTTTTCCAAAGTTATGGAATCCTTAACAAACTGCCAGCTCTTAAGGTACCTAGAGGAGCACCAGCTGTTAAATGACCGTCAATACGTTTTTCGTCGTGGTCGTTCAGCTTGTGATCTTTTGGTTTACTTAACACACCGATGGGCGCAAGCAGTCGAAAGCAAAGGAGAAGCATTGGCTGTTAGTTTGGACATAGTGAAAGCCTTCGATCGGGTGTGGCACGAGGCGCTTCTATCGAAGCTTCCTTCTTACGGTCTTCCTGAGAAATTATGTACATGGATCACTAGTTTTTTGACGGGGCGTAGCATCAAAGTCGTTGTCGACGGTGTGTGCTTGGAGTCCAAACCTGTCAATGCTGGTGTTCCCCAAGGCTGTGTGATTTCTCCTACTTTGTTTCTTCTGCATATCAATGACATGTTGCAAATTAGTGACACTCATTGCTATGCAGACGACACTACTGGGGAAGCCTTATACTTTAGCCGTCATAATATATCTTGGGAACATGTCATTGAGAGCCGGAACTAACTTGCGTCTGAATTTGACAATCTCCTGTCTGAAATTTCGTTTTGAGGTCAGCAAAATCTGGTCCAATTTAACCCTAGCAAGACACAAGTTTGCGTGTTTTCCGCTAAAAAGATTCCATTCGTTACATTTCCTCGATTTGAGAGCGTTTCCCTTACTGCCACAGCCTGCATTGGTATACTTGCCATTGACATTTCGAGTAATGTTCAATTTTGTGGTCATCTGGAGGAGAAGGCTAAAATAGCCTCTTAAAAACTTGGTGTGCTCAGTAAAGCAAGACAGTATTTCAAGCCGACCCATCGCTCACAACTATACAAAGCGCCAATTCGGCCTTATATGGAGTACTGTTCTCAACTCTGGGCAGGGGCTCCATAGTACCAGCTCCTTCCGTTTGGCCGCATTCAACGGAGAGCAATTCGAATTGTCAATGACCGGGCACCAATCAGCTTGATCCCTTGGCGCTGTGTAGAGATGTTGGGTCCCTCAATGTTTTCTACCGCATCTATCATGGGGAATGTTCTGAGGAGTTGTTTGGTTTACTTCCAGCCGCTGATTTCCACCTTCGGACTTCGCGACAGAGTTTAAAGTATCATGTCCACTGTTTTGATGGGTGGCGATCTACAACTGTACGATTCCAAAGACATTTTTTACCTCGATCAACACTTTTGTGGAATCAGTTACCGAGGGCGGTATACCCAAACAATTATGACTTAGGGACCGTCAAGAAAAGAGCTAAAAAGTTGGCAACGCATTTGTGATACTCCTGGTGTTGAGAGTGCCCGTGGGCGGCGGTGGTCACTTTTCTTCAGGTGACCCACTTGCTCGTTTGCCTTCTCTTGTATAAAAAAAATGATTTTTGTCCTTAACGTGGTCGTTTTAACCATCCATCCACGACGGTAAGCAAGATATCTCATTCGGAAATACCAGCGTTACCGTCACTCTACCATCACTACCACCGCCTACAAACGCTTAGATTAAGCCTCCAAACGTAGCGAGGTCCGCAGCCCATCGCCCACTAAAGTACCTCCTTTGAAAAGCATTTCCGAATGCCCCCAAGACCACCCAACAACCAGTACCTACAAAATCCTCATCCTCTCCCGGTGACTTCGAGTCCTACCTCACGCTCATAACTCACCTCGAATTCAGGGTAGCGTGATGTTTTTCTTATTGCAAAGCAATCTGCTTTGATAAAATGTATTCGTAGATATTTTTTACATAAGCTACACAGAGCATATGTTTACCATGCACTAGCTTTCTAAGAGTCTGCTGGGACACGCTGAATACCTACTAGTAAACGTCTTTCATGTGTTACTAGCAGGCTATGCTTTTCTTAACGAGTAAATACGTAGAACCAACCGTGTACAATCCGCGCTCATTAATATTTAGCTTTTCTCGTTTTCTTTTGTTTTATTTTATATAGGTAATTTACTTATATTTTTTGGAAAATTGGGTTATTCCAATTTTCTAATAAAAAAAAATATTGGTCGGGATTGGGAATGTGCCTGGTTGGCGATAGGCTTGCCACCTATCACATTGTGGAACTTATTATCTTCGGCTAGTCGTGGGTGCCCTGGTTGTGCCTCTGCCTATCTCTTCGGGGATATGGGCGTGAAGATACTTTTAATTTATGAGACTGTAGTCGCTAGCTTGTTTGTGCCCTTTGGCTACATATATTGTTCCACACATTCGCAAGCAGAGCGTCGAACGAGACGCTGGCGTTCCATTCGCATTCATTACGCCGCGCGCGCGCAATTCAAGCATACGATGCCGCTCGTCGTGTCGAAAGAACCGTTCGGCCGTATTCTCCAGGCTTCGTAACCCTTTTCAAACATCACATCTACTGCATCATATTCGGACCAGCTCGCATCGGAAGACAAAGAGACGGAACAATTGTGCTCAGTGAATCGAAGTTTTATACGATTCGAAGTACAAAAATTACAGTTAACTATAATATACCATCTTTCAGACCAGCGAACATCGTTTCGCCTACACGCCGTCATAGAAATACATAAACGGGGCAAGCCCTGTAATGGACAAGCGTCTTATTATCACCCGCCTCAAAAAGAATATTTGTTGATGGATGAGCAATTTGGTTTCTGGACAGCTCATTCATGTGCCAGTTAAGTTCACCGTCTCAAGGGGCACACGAGAATAGAAGTCATTCCGTCCCCGCGGGAGAGCTATTTTTCGATGTGTCCAAGGAATTCGACAAGGTTTTGAGCCAAAACCTTGTCTCTTTCAGACCAGCGAACATCGTTTCGCCTACACGCCGTCATAGAAATACATAAACTGGGCAAACCCTGTAATGGACGAGCGTCTTATTATCACCCGCCTCAAAAAGAATATTTGTTGATGGATGAGTAATTTGGTTTCTGGACAGCTCATTCATGTGCCAGTTAAGTTCACCGTCTCAAGGGGCACACGAGAATAGAAGTCAGTCCGTCCCCGCGGGAGAGCTATTTTTCGATGTGTCCAAGGAATTCGACAAGGTTTTGGCTCAACGGCCTATTTTACAAGATTCACAAAATGGGCGTGTCAGATAGATTAGTACTCATTATACAAGACTATTTGTTGAATTGTAAATATAGATTTCTTGTAGAAGGTACTCATCCGAACAGTAGGTAAGCCTCAAGAGGCGGGAGTGCCGCAGGGCTCAGTACACCCTCTACACAAATGTTGTACTCCGACCTCCGAACGTCCACACAGTCCACATAGTGGACGAAATGACACTATATACGACCAACCAAA
Organism: Calephelis virginiensis; assembly: GCA_002245475.1. Lineage (NCBI taxonomy): Eukaryota > Metazoa > Arthropoda > Insecta > Lepidoptera > Riodinidae > Calephelis > Calephelis virginiensis. The sequence continues at coordinate 5,005 of NJDC01014771.1, forward strand.
ATAGGCGTCACATATCCGGGTAGTCTTAGGCAACTTGTTCAGGAAGTCGCGGATAGAAGTCAGCTAATTAACCCCGACGGACGAGATCCGACCCTGCGAGTTTAACAACAAATTGGCCAATAAAAAATATATAACTTCTCATCTTCATTCATTCATAAGTTTTGTTATACGTGCACTTGGATTAGACTAGAATCGTGTTTAAAGTTATTTATTTTTAAATTTTATGTGATTGAGTTTTGTTAGAGACTGTTATTAATTTTTGAAAAAAATCGAAATTACTTTACTTACTTTACCCACTCCTGGAAAAGCTGAATTGAAAATAAACATAAGAACTTGTTTGAATTTAAACGTAGCTGCATTTCTTCCCATTTCGAAGAATTGATTATCGCGATCGGTGTGTGAGTCTACCTTCAGCCCAAAGGCACAGGAAGCGATGACGTCATTGGCGTACCGGGAAGTCAAGTCCTTGCAATCAACTTCTATGTACCCATCTGAAAAAAGTACATACTCAAAATTCTCAAAAAAAAAATCTAAATCTTCTAAGGATTACATGTAATTTAAAAGAAACAACTTTAAAAAACGACTTCAATTTCAAAATGACCAATTTCATTTAGATTATAGTTAGAGACACTACTACTGGAGTTTTGTTGCTTAGATATTTTTATTAATTATTGAAAACCATGGTGCTAGTTTACTGGAGGTTATACTTCTAACAAACACCTGATGTTATTTGCAAATAGTGACGACTTACTCTAATATACTGACCTCTCTATCGCGATTAGTTAATATTATTGTGAATGATAGCTAACGATTCTGAGATGGTCCCAAATAATTTTATCAAGATACTTCCAATAGCTTCGAGTTAGTGACGCCTCTAGTATTTGTTATACAAAATTTTAGCGTTAAAATTTAACTGGCATCTTTATTCTCATTGATAATATCGTTACACAGTCACCAAAAAGGAGAGCTCTTTTCTCGCATCCAAGACTTCGCGCCGAATCCGCGCAAAAAAATCACCACGATAAGGCCCGGCATAGTGTGTTTTGCTCCAAACATAATGTATGAAAACGACCTAAACGGATTATTCCGGCCACTTTTTCCGATTCCGATGACCCGTCTCGGCCCGACCAAATGTGCGCTATCCTTTATACTTAGTTTTTTTAATTAAATTTATTAAATTGGAATCGGTTAAAAACGTGACTTGGTTTTCAAACTATCCTCAATCTTGACAACTTAATCAAAACAATATGACTAAGAGCAAAGTGTCAAGATTCTTTGATTTCGTTGTCAATTTATTTGAGGAAGTAGACTTTACCTTTAGACTCCTTGATATCTTTCTTCAAAGCGCGTATCATCTGTATACCCACCTCCTCCATAAAAGGCAGCATTTGGCGAATCTTCGAACTTGTGAAAGCTGGACTAAGCGTTGATCTCATATCTTTCCATTCTTGACCTGTTTATGTCAAAATCAATTTTAAAATTCAAGCCCAATTCCAAAACGCAAATTAAATTTTCCCCGTGTTGGTCCGTGCTCCTATGCAGAGAAGACTACCTGCTTCTTTGCCAGGCAACTCGTAAAAGGCGAGCATAGGCTTACTGTGACTAGGACCGTGACATCTGACTAGGGGGTAGAGTTTCGCAGCGACTCGCCCGGATTGGTACCGGTGGTGACTGGTGGTGACCTTGCCTATTCCTGCCGCCATAACATCAGTGCTTGCTGTAAACGTGTTCCGGTTCGGAGGCTAAGGTAGCCGGTAAATTTACTTTTGCTCGAGGTCTAACATCCCCGCCTCAAATCGGCAACGCACCATTACCACCTTTGGTGTCTTTAGGCGGCGTGAATTTCTTAACAACAGGGCATTTCCAATTCGGGCGAGTCGCTGCAAAACTCTACCACCTAGTCAATAGTCACAGTGCTAGTGACGGTAAGCCTATGTTCGCCTCTTACGAGCTGCCTGGCAGGAAGGCAGATCGTCTATTCTGCAAAAGAGCCCGGACTAACACGGGTAAAACGTACATATAGTAACAATATTGTTAACGTTAAATTAAATTAAATGTATCATTACATAAATTATTGTAAATATATTGTAAACTAAGAAAAAAAGACAAGCCCGCTGAGTTTCTTGCCGGATCTTCTCAGTGTGCGGCCGCGTTCCGATCCGGAGGTAGATTTATTATTATATAGACCCGTCACAAGTACCTCTTGTAGGTTTATGTGAAATAAAGATGATTTATTATTATTATTATTAACGTAAATATTTTAAACATAATCAGACTTATTTTGTTGAACTTATATCACATTTGTCAAAGTTTATCATTGCTATTGCTATGCTTACTTTGTTTTTAAATCTTCATTTTAAGTATGTCTAAACGAAAAAATGTAAACGTTAATTGTAACATCTTTTTGTTAAATCTTAGAAAAATATCTGTTTGGCTATAAACATTTATATAAAAGGGTAAAATATTTAAAAAATAGTGTCTGTATTAAATAATCATATTTTTTTAAAATTTACCCTTCACAAATTGTTCATCCCCTTAAATTTTATCGTTTTATGATGCCACAGACATACATATACTCACACACACATCTAACAAACAACACCTCCCTTTTTGATGTGCATTAGATAAACTGCAAAGACTACTAAACATAATACCCTAACTTTTATACTATGACCTATCAGCCACCTCACATATCTTTCATTAGGTCCTTATTATCAGAAAATATGACCAGATCTAGTTAAGATGGATCTAAACAGTCTAAGCTCGATGGGCTTACCAGCAGGCATTCCAGGGTTACGTCTGCGAGATCCATTGTCAAACCACATCAGTTGTAACAGCATTTGTAAGTGTTAGGTCTCTCATATGTTCAAAAGTGAAATAAATACCCATAGTGCGTCTAATATCCACTTCGATGCTTACAAATGAGATAAAAGCCTGATCTCCATAACCATAGCTAAGAACCATCTAGATCACGCCTGCTGATATTTTCTAATGGCAAGAAATTGTTGACGAAAACCTGATGCTTGAACTGGGAGCTGGCTGATGGATCAAAGTTTTAAAGTTACGGTATTATGCATGTTTTGTAATCTTTGCAGTTCTTCTAAATCACATCATAAAAAAGAGGTGTTGTAACTTTGACTTATTTGTGTAAATGAGGGATTTTATTAACAATGGTAATGTTTTGAACGGTTTGACTCATTTCGATTCGGATATTTTTGTTTGAAAGCTGCCGTAATCTAAATGATTCTTGCCTACGTTACATAAAGGTTTTGTCGGGGGTTCATTGAAAAATTTTAATTTTAAGATTTTTTTATAAGCGCCAGTTTATTTTTATTTAAAAGGACAACGAGTGCTGGGTCAACTAGCAAAATAAATAAACGATTTCTGCAGTTACGAAAAAAGCAATAAGGGGCCTTGCTATGGTACCTGTGACAACTATATTTTGTTGGTAATATTTCCTTAACATATAATGACAAAGACTTAGTAAGTTGCTTTAAATTTGAAAATTACCACAGTTTAATGGTAAGAGCAAGAAGAAATATACCACGGGTAAAATTTGAACAATGAACTCAAATTTGTCATTGCGTCAGTTTTAATCCGTTAGCTAGCTGGCTATCTAACTTTTTAAAGAAATAAAAGGCAAATGCGTAACTAGTCAGACTATTGGTAAGTAGCTGCCGACCGTGAGTTGTTGTGACCAAGTGTCTAATAGTTGCCTTGCCAAATAAGAATAGTGTAAGCTTCTTACTTTTTAAAATCAACAAACTTCTTGCAAACAGAGGTTCGATAGCCGTATCGACAAAGCCTCGACGATTTTCAAAATATTCGAAATCTTTTATTGTAATTTTTTTTATTAGCTCCAAGTCTCGTATCAGCACTATTGGTTTTAGAAATTCATATCTGCCAACGAACCTAAAAAAATAATAATATATTTAAATACTTTAATGGAATTTTTCCAATTTTCTGATAAAAAAAAATGTTGGTCGGGATTGGAAATGTGCCCGGTTGGCGATAGGCTTGCCACCTATCACATTGTGGGACTTAGTGTCTTCGGCTAGTCGTGGGTGCCTTGGTTGTACCTCTGCCTACCCCTTCGGGGATATGGGTGTGAAGATACTTTTTTACTTTTATGGAAGAGGCGACAAATAAGCTAGTGGTTCGTCTGATGGTAAGGAATCGCCTAAACATCACTTCAAAACTAGTTGCTGGCGGCGGGAAACCCTAGACATAGATACATTTAAGAAAGGAGCGTACTTAATTCTAAAAGATCTTCAATATAGTTGTGAGTTACATTTTAGAACTAAGTAGGTTCTATCCTCAAAGTTATCTTAGTCTTGGGTTTGCCGATGTCAGTAACTGGCACAGTACAGTAAACGACCGCAATGTATCATGCTAATGTGGATAAAACTTGATGTTCTTACGCCAGCTCCGTTTGTGGAACTCGGCAACAGCCGGTGAAAGACTCTGCGGACATTAAGATTTCTAAGCAATGCTAAACTTCCTAATCGCCTACAGTACAATACTTGGCTTTAATTAATACGATCAAATCAATGGAGCTGATAACATGAAGCACTGCAAATGCAAGCACCCTGAGGTGAAAACATTACTCAACATTCAATTGTTCGCAGGCGGTCCATCATACATTATTTTGATTTTGAGACGTTTTGAAAATTAAATTAATTAAAAAAAAACGTTGATTAAAATATCGACGCTAAAATTGTTACACTATCAGTAACTGTCAGAGTTATATGCATTTAACTTGCCTTTTTTGAGATATAATGGACTTAATCAAGTGAGTAGTACCTAATGACGTATCCGCCAGTCAGTATTGTTGCTACTTGAAACCGCCAAAATACACGCTCACGACCAGTCCCGGTAACTTATAACAGAATTCTACCAATCTTTTTCTTTTGTTGATAATAGGTTTACAATAAACGAATTCAAACCTTTCATCTGGAAAGTTACGATAAGATTTTTCCATTTCATAAGCTATGTGTTCTATGCGTAACAGTGTACGAAGCATGTTACCAAACGGAGCGATTACTTTCGAAGTCTGCACTCCTCGGGAGCTGAAGTACGAGTACGCCTTGCGAAGGTATAAGTAAAGTGCTGCTATGAGCACTGTTAGCCATATTAATAAAATCATATCTGTAACAAATATAAATAAATATGGTAAGCAAATAAGCAGATGGATGGCAAGATGTAGGTACTTAACTAAACTAAGTAACTAACTAAGGGCTCTACAACTCAAAGATAATCTTGGCCTCCGACATAAGAGAATGCCACCTATTTTGATTTTTTGCTACTTCCTGCCAATCGCTGAGTCAAAGCTCATAGAGTTAAAGCCTGCACCAGATCAATTAAATGGTATCTAGAACGAACTTCTCGACACTACCCTTGTGCTTTCCTAAAAGTCGACAATATGAAACTCTTTCAATCTTTTAAGCCTAGTCAAGGGAAGCGATTGGTTTTGGTCTCACCAATCATGTTAGCCGAAGTGTAGTAAGTCAATTAATTTTGACATAGTTCTTGCTTAACTTGCTATTAAGCTCCCTTAAAGACGCAGGATTTTTCGAATCAGTTTATTTTTAGTGATTGCCTCTCTCGATTGTTCTTCGAATGATTAGAAATGAAGCACTCGATATCCTGATTTTTTGTTTGAAATTTAAGATTCATGTTGTTACAATGGGTGTACCCTAGGGCTCCATTCTAGGATCTTTTTTGTTCCCTATATACATCAACGACTTACCTTACTACGAAAGAGAAAAAAATGAAAATGAAATTGTATTGTTCACGGATGACACTTCACTTTTATTGAAAGTGAAAGACAACTAGAAAATTAGACGATGAAATATATAAAAATAAAGAAACAATGAGATCTTGATAATCTTACACTGGTTCAATGTAAATATTATTTTTTGAATGAAAAAAAAACTAAATATTTTATATTTTAATGCCTAACATTGGATTTATTATTTCTCATACCAATCTCTTATTATTATTATTATTATGTGTATAGAATAAGAAAAATAGACAAGCCCATTGAGTTTCTTTTCCGGATCTTGGCTGTATGGTGTTCGGTTGTAGATTTAGTATTATATAGACGCGTTACAAGTGTCACATGCATGGTATATGTAAAATAAACAAATTTCTATTCTATTCCATTAACGTACGCATAATATGGATTTTAAAAATTTAAGCCCTTTGGAAGCTTTAATTGTAAACGCCGCCGAAACTCTTATAAAAAATAAAAAGTGTATCCTCTTCATACATGTCTATTTTCAATAGATCTGCAAAAAAAAATTTGATACTACTTACTTTATCCTCCGGACCGGGACATGACAGTATCATGATGGCGTTAGAAATAGGTAAGGGGGGGGGATCCCTACCCGGAAGAGTCACAGCAAGGCACTCTGCGATTAGACCTTTAGGTCCGTAAAAACTCATTGCACCTTTGCTCGCCTCTCTCTTACGAGTACAACTTGTACAGATGACCTATTTCACATAACAGACCCGTATCAACACGGGTAAAATAATTTATTTAAAGGAAGCTTTTTAGTTTATTGTTATGAAAGTATTAAAACTTTTTATTTCTATCATACAAGCTATTTTACCCGAGAGAAGCCAGGCCGAGTTATCAGTAATTAAATTATTTGAAAATGTAAAGGATTTCTTAATATTTATTTCATTTTAATATTATTAACGTAACTTCCTATGATTGTCGGAAGCTTCGTCTGCATCCCAATTTAAGTTTCGAACACTAGAGCATTTTAATAACAGCTGACATGTCAGACTTTAACATTATCTCTTTAGGAATTACGATTCAAAAATAATTCATACTAATACGAGTTTATATAACCTTATATATACGAGTATTATATTTATATTTTACGAGTGTTAAATTCATTTCTATTATTTCATATTAACGAAACCTGCCTTCCGGACAGACCAACTTTGCTAGGTCAACCTTACAATGGGAACTATATGATTGCACGTTTATTGGATGATAGAACTAAAAATACATTTTCGTCTGTAGTGATAGTGCTCCTGACTGTAGCTCAATGTAGTACAATCATTTAACCTTTGAACTTGACTTTCTGCTAATTCAGACCAATAAAATAGTATCCTGTTACGGTTAATACAAATATAAGCAACTAGCAGCCTGTCCCAGCTTCGCGTGGGTGGAGAAACTGTTTATATTATGATACATGTTAACCTTTCTCTTTAATTAGACTATCTATTTAAAAACCACATTAAAATCTGTTGCCCAGTTTTAAAGATCGAAACATACTTAGGGACAGACAGCGGAAAGCAACTTTGTTTTATGATATGTAGTTATAAACTTATTTATTATCAGTAACTTAGTACAATTTTAGCATCAGCCTCAGCTTACCTAATAGAGAGAAAGAAAGTATAAGGCATCGAAAATAAATGAATTCATCAAAATCGGTAAAGGGAAAAAGAAGTTATGGTCAGTTGAAGATTTACTTTATAATTCGATCTAATAATTTTAATGCTTGAATCCGGTCAAACTGTTAGCAGCTGTTAATATCAAGCGGTGCGAAGTTCGTCGGGTCGGCTAGTTTTTAATAAAATTCTAATTAACAATACGTTCTACGCTACATAGGAACCTGCAATAGCGTTAACAAAAATACGAGTACATACCTACAAAATTATAAATTAATGCACGTCAAGGTCACCAGTAAAATAATTAGGATAAATCAAAGCTACTGAACGCCCAAAAACATATTTTATATTAATATAACTCACCTACTTAAGTAAACTTTTTGTTTATTTTTTACAAATGTATAATATTTGTTTAATGTAAGATACGTGCTTCTACTGTGAGGGACTGAACCGTACAGTTAGGTTATGGACTTTGTTCGTATAGC
>NJDC01014771.1:13138-31962 GCA_002245475.1 Calephelis virginiensis
GAAAACCTTCTGACCAACAGCCAGATGCTTCTCTACAATGTTGCGAAGCGAAAACACTTGATCCGTACATCCTCTTCCAGACCTGAAACCGCCTTGAGCCTCCCACAATATATTATTTACTTGGGCTAAACTCCCCTAGAGAATAACTCCTCTAGAGATTCTGTAAAATAAGAAAAGTACCTAAGTAATCCTAGCCGTGACAACATCAATTAACTGTCTCATTTTAACAGCATATGCCGCTGAGCTAAGTAGAATTATTGCGGGATTTTCAATATACGAGCTCTATTTTAATTATTAAAATTCCTAAAAGCGTTGTGGAAGATATAATGTCCAGTATGTACCCAGTAAGTTTTACATTGGTCTCTACTTGCCTCATAACAGGCATTGAAAAACATTTAGATGTTTTTTATCCAGTAAAAGGTTATGTAATCCTAGGTAAAAATAGTATTAAATAAAACTATTATAACTAGTAAATAATATATGCTTAAAATGCCTAAATAAATATAATACAGTGAACAATTAATAAACAATAATAAATATTTTTTATAAAGAGCAATTCGATTCTAAGCTTTTATATCGGACGGGCACTGCCAACATAACTGGCCGTTAATGAAATTAAAAACATTTTTTTATTAGAAAATTGGAAAAACCAAATTTTTTTTTAGTTGCCCGACCCAGGATTCGAACCCGGGACCTCACGCAGTCAAGTCCAACGCCTAAACCGCTAGACCACAAAGGCAATTATACGAAAATAATTTAAAAATATTAGTGAACACTACTATTTAAAAAATTCTAATGCTATTAATACTTATTTTATAAGAAGAAAATCCCCGTACTTGGAGAGTTTCTTTCTCTGTGCCACAGCCTGTAATTTAATAGATGTGTGCTTGCTTAATAAATGTAAGAGAATGTGTCCTGGCCATTTAGGCCTCATTCGTACGAGAGTTAAAAAAGCGTTGCGCTAAAATTTAGCGTTGGCGTTTTCATACGAACGCTTTAAAATCACTTTTGTCTAGTCGCTTGCATATGTAAGACGTAAAATTATTTCTGTTAAAATATTGGCAATAGCAATTGGTGTTTCCAGAAAATAACAAATTAAAAAAAGGCGTTCTCGGTAAATATTCTGAATGAACAGAGATACCTAAAACTTGAAAAGGATAGTTTTTAACACTATACGAAGAATTGAGGCAATACTGTAGTAAATTCTTTAACTATTTTCGAATGTCTTAATAGACACATACATCTTCACGCCAAGTCCCTTACGGAGTAGACAGAGAGTATCGAGTGCCAAACTCTACGATCCTGACAAACCTGTCAAGCTTCCTTTACATTCATTACCCTTTTCATACAAACTGACCGTTACCTGTTTCGGAGATTCTTGACACCACCTTCGGTATTATCCGAAGAATGTCAATGTGATGTGGTCGCTTAGTATCAACCTTGGTCTCCTCGGGTACCTACATCTATCCACATCATCTGTCATTTTTTCTACATGACCGAACATACAATAAATTTTCTGTAGCGCTCTCATTTCGACCGCATTTATCCTACGTTCATCCTTTTTCTGACATACCCAACTCTCGCTTCCATACAACGTTAGGACAAGTACAGAATTATGAGAAGCGAATTAGGCAATGTTTTCGCATAAGAAAATTAGTGAAACTTTTTTTTATGTTATAGGGAGGCAACAAGCAGACGGATTTCCTGTTGGTAAGAAGTGCCGTCGCCTATAGACACCAAATGTGGTAATGGTGCGTTGTCAACCTGAGGCTAGGATGTATGTATGATGCCTCTTGCGTAAGTAAGTAAACCGGCTACCCTACCCTCCAACCGAAACAGGATAATGACGAGCAGTGCCATTTTGCGGAAGGAATAGGTAAGGCGGTGATGCCTGTATGTCCGGGCGAGTCGTTGCAGGACTCTACCACCTAGTAGACTCCACCTCTATTATTAACAATTCGGGATTCACATCCAGTGGCGTAACTATACCGTTCGAGGCCCGTGGCAAATGCATCGAACAAACCGTTTCAAGGTGGGTTCATGTTAAATTGCTGACGCAGGACGGGCAGCAGCTTCCTTATGAAAACTTCCACCCTACTGTTAATCCCCAACCCGCTCGCCAAGCGTGGGGATTACGGCGAAACCCCTTATGACTAGCTTAAAAAAATCTTGGCCCCCAGTCTCCATCAGCAACCGAGTCTTCGGTAACGGACTCGGTAAAAGTAGATCAGGGGGTGCGAAGAATCCCCGGACGGACTTAGGCTACCAGCTGACGAACCTGGCTAGTAACACACAACTGCCGCACGCTCCAGACTGACGAGGAGATCCTGGAGTTGGAAGAGTTTTTGGACAAGTTGCGCTAGGACGTTGTGGGATTATCTGAAGTCCGAAGACACGGAGAGAAATCGATAATTCTAAAGTCCGGTAACTTGTTCTACCACCCTGACACCCTGTCCCAGGGCGGTGTCGGGTTTATCATTCGTAGTTTACTCATCAACAACATGGAGGCGATCGGAAGTGTGTCGACAAGGGTGGCGTACCTGATACTCAGAGTTACAAAACGGTATTCGCTGAAGATCATACAGGTTTACGCCCCGATTTTAGCGCACTCTGACGACGAGGTGAAGGCGATGAACTAGGACATATCGAAAGCCATTCATACTTCCAAATTTGCACTACATGATGTTGATGGGCGACTTCAACGCAAAACTGTGTATGAGAGAGAGCGATGAGCTGAAAGTGGGGCAATTTGGTGTTGGCAGGCGTAATTCTAGGGGGCTTCGGTTGACTGAATTTCTGGACAAGAAAGGACTCTTTATGATTAGTTCCTTCTTCGGGAAAAATCCGCATCATTAATGGACCTGGATTAGACCGGATAGCTCGACACAAATCGAGATAGACTTCATTTTGTCCACGTCACATATTCAATGTCTCTGTGATCAACAAGCACCAACAAGACCGACGCTGATCATCGGATGGTAGGAGGCACATTGAATATAAACACAAGGCTTGAACGGACACGGTTGTTGAAGTCTACGCTCCGTCCAACCCTAGTCCAATGCCAAAATCCCGAAAACTTTCAGCCTGAACTTCAAAATCGCTTCGGTTGCCTGGCAGAATGCAATCAACGGACGATTTGAACAACGTGTTTATGCAAGCTGTCCAAGGGGCCGGGTCGAAATTGTACAAAACCCGAAGCAAGAAATAACAGGAAAACTCTCATACCTTACTTTAAAAGTTATGGGCGAACGGGATGAAATGCGGTTGCAGTCTCCAGTTGACATGCAAAAGTAAAGGCTAAACAGACAAGTCTCCAAGGCGTTGCGAACAAACTTGCGTACCTTTAATACGTCTCGTAGTAAACAATTGAGCATAATAAGGGCTCCAAGGTGTTCGCTAGGGATTTGTCTGTTGGCCAGACCCTATTGATAAAACTGAAGACCAAAAAAAGTACCGTAATTTTATCTAAGGCTGAGATTTTGGGAGAGGTCGAGAAGTTCTGGGCAGCTGTACAATAAATACAACACGACCCGTTGTTAGTTTGGCTAAAGACCCTAGAGCCAATCTCACCCGACATTACACCGAAGACAACCCGGACGTCAGCCTGTTCGAGATTCGGTTGGCCCTGAAACAACTGGTAGAGTTTCGTAGCGACTCGCCCGGATTGATACCACCGCCTTACCTATTCCTGCCGCCATAACGTCATGACGTGTTCCGGTTCGGAGGGTAAGGTAGCCGGTAAACTTACTTTTGCTCGAGGCCTAACATCCTGACGTCAGGTTGGCAACGCACCATTACCATATTTGGTGTCTCTAGGCGGCGTGAATTTTTTTACCGTCAGGAAATCCGTCTGCTTGATGAGTTCCTATAACATAAAAAAAATGAGCGGGGGGAATGCCAGTACTTTAGGTCCTCCATAAGCTATTTAATTCCGTCGTCCTCGAAGGCAGTGTTCCAGAAGCGTGGATCAGAAATGTGGTGGTTCTCTTTTTCAAGAAAGGTGACAAAACCTCATTGAAAAATTATAGACCCATCTCACTTCTGAGTCATGTTTACAAGTTGTTTTCAAGGTGATGATGCAAAAATATATCAAAGACCAAATAATAAATGTTGGGTATTGGGATTCTCCTGAAAAAGCTCTCGTGCGAATGAAGACTTACAACCATTAATAACAGCACTCCATGAACCAGGGTTTACCAATTCCCTTTCTGGCTTCCAGGGGTTCACCGCTAGGATTGAAAGACTTTTGAACTACATCCTACTTATTAAGCTGAGAGCATTACATGCTCAACACTTATGTTAGAAGGCTATAACCCTACCCAGAATCTGTTTTACGACCAAAAGACGGAGGTTCACCGATCTACAGGAACTTTGGCCAGCGAATGTCTATAAAATTTATATCTTGTACTATATGTAGTGGCGGAAAACGATTAGGTTACCTTAAATTTAGGTAAATTTAAAAAAGATTAGATTACCTTAAAAAAGAAATTACGACTTTTGAAATCATATTATTCGTTTCTTTATATGTATCCAATTTAACTTTAAATAAAGTAAGTAGCAGTAATGTTGTAAGGTAAGTCATTAAAATGTATAAAGAACAAAAAGATACCAGAATGGAACTCATTGTAACAGCAGCACCTATCGATTTTATAATATTAACCTCAATTTCCTGAATTCTTCCATTCAAATAGTAAATCAGAATATCGAGTGCCTCGTTTTTAATTCCGCAATGGCGGAGTTTTCTAATCATTATTTCATGGTCAATGTAATCAAATGCCTTAGACAAGTCACAGAATACATCAAGGGCATCCTGATATCTAATCCTGATCAATTAATACGACTTGAATTGAATTGTTTTATATGTGCGAGTAGTGATAATTTACCGGCACTGTTTCTAGGTGTTATCGTTATTAAAATTTGTTGATAGGGAAAAATGTCTTTTTTATACTAACAATGCATTTTGTATTTAACGAGTTCATTGACATCGTTAGATAGCAAAGAGACTAACTATTATATCAACCAGCAATACATTTGCTGGTTGATATAATAGTTAGTCTCCATGCCTAACACCATCTTATTATTTTTTGATTATAATGGAAGGCAAACAAGCAGACGGATTTCCTGATGCTAAGAAATTCATGCCGCCTAGAGACACAAAGGTGGCAATGGCGCGTTGCCAACCTGATGCCGGGATGTTAGGCTTCGAGCAAACGTAATTTTAGCGGCTACCTTACCCTCCGAACCGGGACAAGTTAACGGCAAGCATTGGACGTTATAAGATAACACTTTATAAGTAGGTTTAAACCAACAAGGGTAGAATTTTAAGCTAGATGCCAAATTGTTACTTTCCATATCTTAACTAGAAATAGGCATTCACTAAAAATAAAATTCTGCGAAAAATCCTGCATCCTGTAAGGGGGCTTACTGGCAGATTAAGAGTTAGGAACTGCGCTGAAATTAAGCTCCATACTGCACTGCGCCCAATATGATCGGTAAGACCAAAGCCTACCGCCTTCCTTAACTTGGCCAGAAAGAATGGAAGAGTTTCACAGTATGAAGAGAGCATAATTTGGTCGACCCATTAGAAATGGTGTCCAGCTATTCGTTCCAGATATTGTTGAAGTAATGTAGTGTAGGAGCTACATTGTTGCACTTGGAATGTTGGATACATTAGTGAAATTTAGGTACGTTTGACGATTATCTCAAGGCGTACCAACTTTATATGACATTCATTGGATATTTGTTTATTGTCAATGTCTAAATCGTGTTCTTGAACGGGTTTTCAAGGAATGGCTCATATTGTTACCCTATGGAGTGTGCCTATGGTATTTTCGGCAATCAGCTCGAAAGGTATCGCGGAACTTTACTTTTGATAGTTGCAGACATAAATTATATACTAACTGCTGAAGATACAGGTGGGCTCTCAAACGGTGAACCATTTAGGTGTGTTGCATCTACTAGTCGTGTATTTCTTAAAATCCGAAAAATTGTGTGTTTGATATTGTGTACTGTGTAGTTGTGTACACAACAATAGGTAACAAAGTAACAGAACACGTAACCTAGCCTGAACTCGAATTGACAACCGTCTTCATAGTCACATAAATTTTTGTTATGATATTGGAAGGCAAACAAGTAGACGGATTTCCTGATGGTAAGAAATTCACGCCGCCTAGAGACACCAAAGGTGGCAATGGTACGTTGCCAACCTGAGGCCGTAATGTTAGGCCTAGAGCAAAAGTAAAAGTAAGTAAGTTTACCGTCTATCTTACTCTCCAAACCGGAACACGTCATGACGTTATGGCGGCAGGAATAGGTAAGGCGGTGGTACCAATCCGGGCGATTCGCTGCGAAACTCTACCACCTAGTCAGATATCACGGTGTTAGTGACGGTAAGCCTACGCTCGCCTTTTACGAGCTGCCTGGCAGGAAGGCAGATGACCTATTCTGCAAAGCAATACAAAAAAAATACTCAGCCTCAAGTTGACAATGCATAGTAGTTTCCATCTTCTTTGTCTAAAGGAATAGAGCTTTTTTTCATCAGAAAATTGATATAGTGCAAATATAAGAAAAATGACAATTATTCTTAATGATTATTCATTTGTATAAACGACTTGGTGTATGTTGTTTGAAGCTACTCTATTTGGAAGATAAAACATTAAGCCTTTATATCATCAAAACAGTTCTGAAGGACTGGAGCCAGTATGGGCAATAAAAGTAAACATAATTAGAAAAAAATAAAATTAAAGGTAAACAAAGTCTGGTAGCAAATATCTTCCAACTGTAAAAACATAAATATGTTTTGGAAAAATAAATAACACACTAACGTTACTATGGTATGTTTAATAATAATATAAATACATATCAAAAAATAAGATTTGAAGCGCAAGACTGAACATTAAGGAGAAATTAAGAAAGTGGGTTGTTTTAATTTTCAGACTTTTAGGACCCGCTCACAAAACACATGTTCTTAAAATAATAATCTTCTATATAAAAAAAAGTACAAGACTAAGTTATAAGGGCTACTGTCAAAATATTTACAACGTTAAACACCGTCGTTGCGATTTAAACGCATGTCGGTGGTGCCAAATCCTAATCAGACGAAAAATTGACGAAAAAAAACACACCTTAATTTTTCAATTCGAATATTCGCCTAAAAAATTGGTTTGTGCTGCGCCTAAATGTATTTGTTTATCATCAATCAAACAGTGGATGTGTTATGTTCTAGATTTTAATAACAGCCAATGTCCTCCATATAGGCCTTAATTTTTCAGTTCGAATATTCGCTTAAAAAATCGGTTAATGCTGCGCTTAAATATGTTTGTTTATCATCAATCAAACAGTGGATGTGTTGTGTTCTAGATTTTAATAACAGCCAATGTCCTCCATATAGGCCTTAATTTTTCAGTTCGAATGTTCGCCTAAAAAATCGGTTTGTGCTGCGTTTGAATGTGTTTGTTTATCATCAATCAAACAGTGGATGTGTTATGTTCTAGATTTTAATCACAGCCAATGTCCTCCATATAGGCCTTAATTTTTCAGTTCGAATATTTGCCTAAAAAATCGGTTTGTGCTGCGCTTAAATGTGTTTGTTTATCATCAATCAAACAGTAGATATATTATGTTCGAGATTTGAATAACAGCCAATGTCCTCCATCTAGGCGGAGGTTGAAATCTTGAGCTGCCAGTCTGGCGGGGAGCTTCGTCTTTGGTGAAGGAGACACTTCAATTTCTCGTATGATTTGGTATATTAACATTTTTAGCTCACACAACGCAAATCTTGATCCTGAAAAAGTAAAAGTTTAAAAAAATTATTTCAGAAAGTCTAAGTCCACGTGTGTCCTACGTACACACTTTCTGTCTTTGGAATCGTTAGTCCTTTAAGCGTTAACCGATTTTAATGCGGATTTCTTTGGAAGGTGACGTACGATAGGTAGTTCTTTGAAAATAGCTGAGCGTAATATATTGAAAATATGTATGTTAGGAGATTTTGAACATTTTAATTTTATATGTTTTATATGTTGCAAGCGGCCCAGTACGTGCTTCACTACGTATAAAATTAAATATTATAAATATATATAAAAAGTCATTAAATAATTCAATGACCGCATGAATGACATAGCACAAAAAACAAAAAAGAAATAAACAACAGAAAATAGTTTCAATACAAAAGCATAATCCCCATCTGAAAAAAGTTTCAATTTGACTGAAAAATACCCATTAACAAAATGATCCGCCATTTATTGAATTCATTTGTTACGAAAAATGTGATAAATAAAGACCGATTTTATGCAAATTTCACATAAACCATCTACTAAATAGTCCGAACAAAGCCTAAACATTTGGTTTGGTTAGATGAGCCCGTTCTTGAGTTATAAAATTACAACGAAAAGTGACATTGATTTTTATATATGTAGGTACTAGCTGACCCAGCAAACTCCGTATCGCTTTGTATCACTAAATTGTGAATCTAAACCATTCTCGAATTCCTTTAACTACACATAAAAATTTCATTAAAATCCGTCCAGTCGTCTAGAAGGAGTTCAGTGACAAACACACGAACACAAGAATTATATATATAAAGATAGATAAACTACACTAAAGAAACTAAAGAAACCCCCACTTTGTCTTTTGTATATTTAAAATGAAACAAACATTTTACCTCCTATAACATTCGATGTGATAGATTACGCATTACTTAAATCTTTATTAAAAAAAGTGGTTTTGTATTGTGGTACATGTACATGAAATTTAATGTTTCATCACAAATGCCTAACTATACGAGTAGGTACAGGATCACTTGGGACCACTGGCATATTATCTTCTAGCAAATAAATGTTCTTAAAATAAGTGAGTAAGTATCTTCACGTCTATATCCCCGAAAGGGTTGGCAGAGGTACAACCAGGGCACCCACGACTAGCCGAAGACACTAAATCCCACAATGTGATAGGTAGCAAGCCTATCGCCAACCGGCCACATATCCAATCCCGAGCAACACTTTTTTTATATTAGAAAATAGGAAATACCACATTTTTTTGTTGCCCGACCCGGGATTCGAACCCAGTACTTCATGAAGTCAAGTCCAACATTTATACTGCTAGATCACAGAGTCATAAGTTAGATAAGTTGGTTTCATAATTTGTGGAACCATTTACCAAGCGAATATAACTAAGAACCTTCAAAAAAATAGTGTACTCATAATTTATAGGAAAGCATTGGTGATACTCCTGGTTTTGCGGATGTCCGTGGGCGGTGATGTCACTTGCTCTTTTGCCTACTCTTATATAAAAAGACAATACCTGAAATGAATTTTATTGTAGAGATATGATGTGTATTTAATTATGATGGTTTTAAACAAAAAAAACGGGTTGCACTCCGGGAGTACCGGCAGAAGTGAAAACTTGTCTATTGACGTTGTGCATTTTTGAAATTTCGGAATGGTTAGAGAATAATTTTTCATAAATTGCTTTCATTACCAGTATGAAAGTTATATCATTTATGTGGTAGAATACAAAATTCATTTATTGCGCTATCGTACACAAACCTGACAACACGAACATTCGCGCAAGAGCCCTGCGCCGTATTACGCATTTTCGATCAGGTCACATGTCCTGACGCAAATTCAGAAGTTTTTACCCATTCCAAAAAAAGTGCGCAACGCCGCTAAAGAAGTTTTCACTTCAAAAACTCCTAAACATTTGGCGACGTGGACACAAAATTAATTCAAAAACCGTTGATTTTAAATTACTTACCAATACAATTTCTAGGGCCTAGTCCAAATGGCATGTATGTCATAGGTTTGATTAAATGCTTATTTTCCTCAGAGAATCGTTCTGGGTCGAATTTTTCAGGATCCGGGAAATAATCCGGGTTGCGATGGATAGCCCATACAGGAATGTTTATGACATCTCCATCGCGAAGCTAAAACATGTTATTTCATAAGGAATATTAAATTTGATATCATGTACAAGATTGTGCAGAGACTCCCCGTGTTGGTCCGGGCTCCTTTGCAGAATAGACCATCTGCCTTCCTGCCAGGCAGCTCGTAAAAGGCGAGCATAGGCTTACCGTCACTAACACTGTGGTACCACTGCCTTACCTATTCCTGCCGCCAAAACGTCACGACGTGTGCCGATTTGGAGAGTCAGGTAGCCGGTAAACTTACTTTTGCTCAAGGCCTAACATCCCGGCCTCAGGTAGGCAACGCACCATTACTACCTTTGGTGTCTTTAGGCGGCGTGAATTTCTAACCATCAGGAAATCCGTCTGCTTGTTTGCCTTCCAATATAAAAAAAAGACTTTCTGCGCTCTTGAAAGTTAACATTTTATATATTATTAGTTACGTTACAGAAGCAAATACATTTATTTATTATTACATTGTAAAAAATGTTATATTCTTTTTGTCAAATAATAACGACAGCATAAAATTGAAATCTTAATGAAAAAGGGCAAAAAAGTTATTTTTTACAAATTTATTTTGCATTATAAATATATTAAACTTATAAAAATATAAACATTTCATTTAGTATTAAACACCTAACACACTTATTCAAGTCTTTTGTTTTGTTGTGTTAGTCAATATGTACTCTAAGTGAGATAAGATAAAAATTATTAATAATTAGTGATCTGGTTTTACTTAAATTTCCAACGCAGTTGTCTGTTATAAGATAAATAAATTACGAACTGACTGAACCATACTAAATATATAGCATGATTTTCTTATAATTATAATAATAAATCATCTTTATTTCACATAAACCTACAAGAGGCACTTGTGACGGTTCTATATAATAATAAATCTACCACCGGCGGAACGCGGCCGCACACTGAGAAGATGTGATCTGTGATTTGTGATTTCATAATTAAGTGCAGTAAAAGTGCAAAAAAGTGTTTTTTCACGTCGAGATCTGATAATTCTTTTTTTGAAAAATATGTCACGGTTTCGAAATATTCCCACATAGATTTTACCAATGTCCTACTACCTAGTAATTTTTGTGTTACACTTAACACTGTTCAATTTTTGCACGTTGTTGATCACATTGTTTAAGATGGTAAGCGATAAGCGATCATATACTATATTTATAAAAAAGAACCAACAAAACCGGTTAGCTATTGCCCGAGCAATCGCATTATAAAGATACAAAAACACATTCAGTCGATTTAAGAACTTCCTCTTTTAGAGTCTATTAAAAAGGAATCATATTTTTAATTCAAATAACATTTGAAGAAACATAAGGTTAAGTTAAACCAATAAGTTTGAACAAATAAAATTGAATTTATGCGAAGTAACGCAAACGATGAAGTTTTTAAAACTTAAAAAAGCAAGGAATCCAAATGCAGTTAACATGTTTTCTAAATGTTTTTATAGTAAACTTACAATAAAATCTTTGGTGGCACGGTCGTTTGGTTTGCCTAAATTGTAATCCTTATTACATTGTCTATCTGTGGCTACAGCTGGTGGCCAAAGTCTTAACACTTCTGCAAAATACAACATAGTGTTAATATAAATATTTTCAAGGTTATTTCATCAACTAATTCAACTATAACTCCATTGCATAAAAGTACGACTTTGTATATACTAAAATATACTAAATGCAAAAAAAATCTCTTAAAAAATTGTGTTTTAATTTATCTTCGTCATTATCCTGGTGTTGTTTCCAGTCCTTTCTTACGCATAGGCGTAAGCCAAGGTAAACTTTCCTGACCTTACTTTACAATTTCGTAAGGTCTTCGGCATCCTTAATAGTCAGTTCATTTATGCCTTATTTCAGGTCATCCAATTAACATTTGTTAGGTAAATCTCTTTTATCAATATTTAGATTTTTCTACTTTATAACACTTATATTTATATAAACAACTGTTAGTTTATTAATTCGCTTAGGTGGAGGTTTCAGGGCAACCAATTAGCAATACCTAATTGCTTGACAGTGATTAGACTTTTCTACTTTATAACACTTTTATTTCGTTCCTTAATGATTTACTTCTTTAAAAACAACTGTCTATTTATAACTTATTCTGAGTCATAATTACCTGAAACAAACATATCCATATACACCATATTTTGAATGGAGTTGTAATCAAACTTCCCTCCATGCTGAGCATCATGTTCTAAGATTTCCTTTGCCAGCCGTTCTTGGACGTCAGGATTAAGAGCTAGCTCGTGCAACGCGAATGACATGGCCGTAGATATCGTTTCAAATCCAGCGATAAAGAATAATACCGCTTGTGCCACAAGATCAACGTCAGTCCAAACTGAAATAATTGGAAAATGTTTTCATTCTACAAAAAAGTGGATAAAATTAACTATTTAAATAATGTTGTTAGATTTCTAAATGTAAATAGATGAAAAGGCTTGAGATTATTTGCTGATCGTCCCAATCTTTCAATGTCCTGTATAGGTATATTATTATACTCTTTGATATCATATAAAGCATAATTGTCACATTACTTGTAAATTGGTTAAAAAAAAAGGTTGTCTGTAAAGTCAGTTTACTGACGGTAATTGAACGTGACAGCGTCATAAGAACGAAGGCCGATTGTGCCTCGTTGTCATTCGTTCCGCGCTCTCGCTTGCACTTTAAGTCTTAAATGACACGCCTCAGAGCGAGGTAGCGTCGCATGAGTCTGTATTTTGGTGCGTGCAGCCGGCTTCTTCGAATGAGACGTTGTCACGTTAAAAAAGATAATTCCGCAGAGTGTATTCAGTGCATGGCCACTGGTAGTTTCTATGTTTATATGTATAGACTTAATACGAAAAGCAATTTTATAGTCAGTGCGAAGTAATAGAGATAATATTAATAATGTTATTAGAGAGTACAAAGTTTAGTAGTTTATTGCGTCTCTATAATTAAGACCTGCTTCAATTTTTTTTATTACGAATGGAATGAAAATAAAATAATTCGTTATGCTCAATTCAATATTTCATTTACATGTTTTTTTCAAGTACTCAATATCTAGTATTTGCATATTGTATTTCATTTAGATCTTGCTTCAAAAAAGATCTGAATGGGTAACGCAAATAAATAAACGCAATTGTAATATATATTGTTATACAATGCAAAACCTAAATATTATACCAGTAAGAAAGGGTTTTTTAATGTTATTGGAAGGCAAAAAAAAAAGAGAGTGGGATCAAGCAGACTTGGAATGGTAAAAAATTCACGCTGCCTAAAGACACCAAATGCTGTAATGGTGCGTTGCCAACCTGACGCCAGGATGTTAGGTGTCAAGTAAAAGTAGATTTACTGGCTACCTTATAATCCAAACCGAAGCACGTTAACGGTAAGCACTGACATTATGCTGCTATTCTTAACAGTAACAACTACTTTGATATTGGTGAAACTCATACAAAACTTAATGGAACTAGATGAAATGTATGTTTACTTATTTAGAATGAACAAATAGTATTTTTCTATCAGTCGCTTAACTTCCAGAAGAAGAACTTTATAACTCTAATACTTCAGTGACGCCATGGACAACAATAATTGGTAGAAAACTATTAATTGGATTTACGTGGGTACCTCTGTCAACATTCTTCTTTCCAATCGCTGATTCTTCGACCGTAGCAAACCCTGCATCTTTCACACCATTACTCACTGATTTATCATCATGAGTCAGTCGACCTGATGAAACATCAATAATGCTAAAGCGCATAATTTAAATAGTAGTACCATTACTACTATTTAAATTATGCGCTTCGACTTTACACTTTTCACTCTTTTTATACTTAATACTTTTATTTTTAAATTGGCTGGCCTAATCTTAATTTAAGCGAAATAAATAATTCTGTGTAATAACAACTATATAGATACGTTTAAAATACATTCGGATTTCCGAATCTTGACGAGTATAGCCGAAGCGCATAATTTAAATAGTTCTTTTTTTCTTGTAGTAAACATTCAACGAAAGGTTCAAAATGTATTCGTAGGGTCAAAAAGTTTAAAACCATTTTGAAGTTGTAGCTTTTTCTCTTTTTTTTGTTGAAAACAACTATCATTATTAACAGTGTCGACACTGATATCGACATTTTCAGTATTAATTTTTGTTGAATGAGTCTTAATAATACTGTGAAGTTATGTAGGAGTAAAACTTAGAATAGAAGTGATTATTTCTTTACAAATCTTTTTTCCAGAACTTTTTTTATGTATCCTTACAAATGATTTACTAAAAATAGGAATTTTTCGGTTTCAATACTGTTCTTTACAGGCAATCGAGAAATATTATGTTTAGATTATCAATGGTAGTTCAGATTTATTCCGATAGAGGAAAATCTATTAAAGTTTACACTTGCATTGTTCAATGTAATGATCATAAAAAGATAAGATAAATATCACAATAGACATGCACTTAAATCAGAGGATAAACAACATGATTAAACCTAAAGTAGGATTAAATATTTCCTATCTTCAAATATCTCTACTAGTAAAACACTAGCTACAATACCTTTCTTAGCTTCCATTAACAAATGTATCATATCATTTCTAATGATATTCCGCTTTTCCCGCTCACTCATTGTCTTCAGAACTAAATCTAGGAAGAAATTCTTTGATTCCTTGGAGAACAAAGTCAGCTTTAATCTCTGGAATATATGGAAAACTTTATGAATATCTGTATTTTTGATATAACTGCAACACAGTACAGTCTAAGTAATGCACACAAGTGGTGAGGAAATTCTCTATCGTGATATTACGATTTTTAAGCTCGACTTCAGGTTTTTTTTATTGAAGAGGAGGCAAACGAGTGGGTCACCTGATGGAAAGTGATCACCTCCGCCCACGGACATCTGCAACACCAGGCTATAGCTAACAATAGCTACAAATTCAAGCCTTCCTTCTGACGATACTTCTTAAGTTGAATGCATGAGAAAATTGAGATATTTATAAGCTATTCTCTATTTTCAGTGGTATCAAATTACAGACATATATTTATAAAATTTTAACAATATCAAGTCAGTACCCGGAATTTATGCAGATTTTAAAACATCGTAAAACTATATTTTATTATATGATGAGATACAAAACCAAAATTACTTTACTAGGCCTACTCTTGAAACTCGATACATGCAACATTGGAAATTGGAATCGGATATGTCATTTTAAATACTCTTGAACAATACTAGCGAATGATTGACATATAGTTACTAATATGCAACAAATTATTTTATCGGATTCGTTGGATTCTATTAAAACTAAATGTTAATAAGTCGCTACAACTGTGGTTAAGAGTACCTAAAATGACACATCCGTGTCCAATTTCCAATTTGCATACAATCGAGATTCAAGAGTTACCCTGCAGATTTTTATTAGTACAGTAGGCAAGTATTCTTTTGAAACTATTAAAACAATTACAGGTATTTGTGAGAAAATAACACAGGTAAAATCATTTTGCATGAATTACTGGTGTAATAATGTAGGTACCTAATTGCATACGACCTTGCTTCTGCTTAAATTATATACATATTACAAAGTAGGTATGCTTAAGGCCATTGTCATACCAGAACGAACTTTTGAAGAGATCGACTGTTTGTGGGGGTTGATTGATAACTTTTGAAGAGATCGGCTATTTGTGGGGGTTCAACATTTGTAATTATAAGACTATCAATATTTTGAGAAGTTGAACCATAAAAAAAAGTACTGGATCTAATAGTGATTGTGTAGTAAAAAAATCTTAGTCCTGCTTGAACGAAGATATTCTCAATACCATTTAGAATATCTACGTTCGAAAAAAATAGGAGTATCAGTTAATTAAACGTCTCTTCTTTAAACCTTTTTGTTACTTCAGGTACTAGATACTGGAAAACTTTATTTTTTTTTTTCAACTTATTTTTCATTTCGTTTCAGACAGATTCTTAGGCTGGGTCCACACCTGTACGGCCAAACTAGTGTCGACATTGCGTATTCGTATATTCTGTTTCTAGATGGATAGACATATCTTAAAACTGAATCAAACTACCATTATATTTCTACGTATATATGAGGTGTATCAGTTAAAATAAGTAACCACATCATATAGAGATCCGGTTGTATCAAAATAAGAAATCTCTCTATTAACAAAAATCTTTGCCAAGGGAGCGTTCAAATATTACGTAACGCAATATTTGAAGATTTTCGACTCCCCCTCCTCCCCTTGTAACGCATGGTAACGTTATACAAGACCCTCCCTCCCCACAAATTGCGTTACGTGATACTTGAACGCTCCCCAATTAGTAATCTTTGTTGTTTAGTTTTGACAAAAAAGTAACAAAAAGACTTACCTTACCCATGCCTGGGAAAGCTGCATTGAGGAAAAACAAAAGAACTTGTTTGAATTTAAACGTAGCTGCATTTTTTCCCATTTCGAAGAATTGATTATCGCGATCAGTGTGTGAGTCTACCTTCAGCCCAAAGGCACAGGAGGCGATGACGTCATTGGCATACCGTGAAGTCAAGTCCTTGCAGTCGACTTCTACATACCCATCTAAGAAAAGATATAGTTGTATATAGTGTTGTTCTGTTGGGTATTTTTTGTTTGAAAGCTGAATCTCAAACAAATATACACTACAGGAGTTTAAATCCTCGGTAGCTACTGTAGGGTTACTCTTGAATCTCAGTCTTATACGAATTGGAAATTGTAATCATAAATTATTTTAGATAGTTTTGAACAGTACTAGTAAATGTTAATAATATTATATTCAAGAGTACCTATAATGATATACACGATTCCAATCCAAATATTGCATAAATCGAATTTCTAGAGTAACCCTACAGTTCTTTGTTAGGAATATAACCCCCAGCTCCAGGAGTACAGTAGTAATATAGCTTAACGGAAGCTATTATAAGTAATAAATAAGTTAGTAGGTTATTGCAGTTCGGTGGATAAAGTATTCGTCAGCGAGAAAGAAAAAGTATACAGGTTCAAGTTCTTATTAAGGAAAAATCCGCATAAAAATCGGTCCACTCGCTTAGTAGTTATGATGCCAGAGACAGACACACAAACATGTAACTTATAGCATACTTCTTTTTCCGTTGGGGGTTATAAAACTACTAATTAATTTTCATATATTGTCATCGATGCACGTATCCCCATTCTGCCAACTATGAATAAATTTTCAGGAATAAACAGATTTGAGTTTAATATGACCACATGATTACGAACTGAAAAAGATTTTAATGGTATAAAAAACAAAAAATAAACTGCTTTTCTGGTGGTAAGACGTACATGTCACCTAAAGATACCAGAGAGAGGAAGGAATAAAAAAAAGAGTATTTGACTTTACCTTTAGACTCTTTGATATCTTTCTTTAAAGCTCGTATCATCTGTATTCCCACCTCCTCCATAAAAGGCAGCATTTGGCGAATCTTCGAACTTGTGAAAGCTGGACTAAGTGTTGACCTCATATCTCTCCATTCTTGACCTATTTGCAACAAAGACTGTCTGTTATAAAGAGTTTAAAAGTAAAAAATATATTTTTTTTTAAATAATAAGTAAAGAAATATCCCTGAACAATTCACACAAATTTAATCTAACCCCAAAGTTACAAATTATATGCTTGTGTTATGGGTGTAATACATATAAATTGCAGAAAAAACAAAATGTTTTTTTATGAATGCAAGATGCAACGCACGCTGGGTAATGTTTTAAAAAACGAACATATATATATTTATATAGGTATGTGCTTTTTACATATATATAAACTCATTGAAATTTATAAAAAAAGCAGTCCTATCAGTTTTTGAATTTTAAAACTTGGCCGTGGTACATGTAGTTTCAGATGCAATTAAAAAAGCTGCAAAAGAAGTTAGTAGTTTTCTAACTTGTCTGTGACACAAATCGTAATTCAAATGATGTTACAGCTCAGTTCGGCCACAAATTTTAGTGGTTCAGCTTGGTCGCGTTGAAAAAAACTGGCAGCTTTTATAACCTGGTTCTAATTTGTATTCCATTTTTGAATAGAGGTCTGAGTATTGGGTTTCTTTATGAACAGTTACTTTACTGTTTGGTTTTAGGATTTCATTTTTGGTTAGGCGACCTCTAGATAGGAGAAATGTTAAATTTTTGCTTAAATTTTTGGGTAGCGACCTCTAGATAGGCGAAATGTAGTTCGTCATCTTCGTGACGTGCACGTGCGTCGTGAAGATTCTATAAAGATGTTCCTACGATCTACTTCACAATAAAATAGTTCCGGTTCAATTTGACTCAATATAGTCTTATAAACATTATGCTTGTGAGGTAATAATTTCTTGTTTTTGTAAAATATGAACATAAAAACTTAATCACTTGTATTTTTTCTCTGTATCGCAATATGTTTATCACAGTATGTATTTTATTATTATTATTTTATTACCTACTAAAAACACATTTTAATCATGACTAAACAAAAAATCGAAAATATGTTTGTGTTATTATAATGCTATTATCTGCTACGTTGAACTCTTATCTAAACAAACGTTTTGATCCTCATTAACGTTTTAATTTAGTATTTTTTAACAAATAGCAAAAGTCAAAAAATAAACCTTTTACACCACAATTTTTAATTTTAGATTTTTTATTTATGTATAGTATTAGTATTCATGGAATTGGCCGATTTGATATCAAACTACAGTAGTACTATTTAAATTATTCGTCAAGCTTCGGAAATCCGAATGCATTTTAAAGATGTCTATATATAGAGTTGTTATTACATATTTAATCATTTCACTTAAATTTAGATTAGGTCAGCCAATTTAAAATAAAAGTATAAAGTGTAAAAAGTGTATAGCAGAAGCGCATAATTGAAATAGTAGTTGTAGTACTATACATTTTTTTATGATATTGGAAGGCAAACAAGCAGACGGATTTCCTGATGGTA